>CAKNWU010092928.1:0-24012 GCA_932072015.1 Andricus quercustozae | reverse complement strand
ATACATTTTTGGACTACACTACAGATGGAATACGTACGGGTGACAATCTGCGACGTACGACCGAGTTTTTTACGCCTAGGATGATAGTGAGCATTCGATGTGTGGTTTTCGGCAGTTTTCCTCTCCTTTGGCCAAACTTCCAGGCGAATGTTAAATCCTTAACCAAAAAGATTAACTTTGAACAAACAAGATTCATTTTCTAACCAAAAAGACTAATTTAAAAAAAATACATGAATTTTCTACCAAACAGCTTATTTTTCAACTTGTGAAAGAAAAATTGCTAAAAAAAAATGGAACAGCTACATTTTTAAGAGAAAAAATTATTTTTAGTTAAATTTTTAACAAAAAAGTTGAATTTCCGCTAATAAGATTATTATTCGAAAGAATAAGACGAATTTTCAACAAAATACATCAATTTTTAACAGAATTGTTGAATTCTAAATCTAAAAAGACAATTTATCTACAAAGCAGTTGAATTTTCAAACCTAAACTATGATTTTTCAAGAAAAACTTTAATTATCTACCAAATAGTTACATTTTTATAAAAATAGTTTAATTTTTAACTAAATAGTTGAATTTTACACCCAATTGTTGGAATTTCAATCCAAAAAGAAGAATTTTCTACAAAACAGTTCAATTTTCAAACAAAACAGATGAATTTTCAACCAACCATTTGAATTCAAATGGGAAAAAGGAGAAGTTTTTTGAAAAAAGAGGGGCAGAGAAGAATTTAAGAAAAAGGGTACAGAGGGGAATAGGGAAAAGAGTCTGAAGTTTGAAACATGAAAGTGATTTCCAAACTTATTAAGTTGTTATTGAACTGTATCGTTGCAGGGCAGCTCATCTTTTTAAAAATTCGCAAACTTTGTTGAAAAATAGTCTGGATCAAATTTGTAGCTCTGTTTGAGCTAAATAATTTTTCTTACCTTGTATAGCTTAGCTGGAAAATGAAATTGTTTATTTTTAATAATATTTTTAACTAGTGCATCGTGTGGCTGGAAAATGAAATTTTTGAATAAAATTGTTCACGTTTAAAATAAAAAGCATGCGTCTTATCGAAAAATTATATGAAGAAAATTTTTAGTACAACTGAAACAAAATTTTTTCCAATCTAGCGTCATTTGGCTCAAGATTTCAATCTTCGATTTCTCATTAGAAATTTTGATTGCAAAAACCACAACTGCTGATTAAGAAAGGCTCGCAAATACCCATCATTTTTTTGCAGAGACCATCCTGATATGTTTATATTGAGAAATTGACTGCTAATAAGAAATTTCTAAGAAAATTCTTTCAAATCATAATTGCTTCATAAATCATGAAAACTTCTGAATAACATCTGCCAAAGAATTGTTTAAACAATTCATGAATATAAAGAAATAAATGTATGTTTTCAAAAATCACTAATTGTAAAATTTGCAACAGAAAAAAGATAAAATTTTCAAAAAGACGTTACTTCAAAAACCCCAAAAAGTGAACTTCGAGTGCTCAGCGGCACCAGGTAACGGATTTTTTTGCTACTCAAATTCGAAGCCCAGGTTTTTTTTTGTTACTTGAATAAAAGATTCCCGATTTGTCAGCTCCTCGAAATTAAAGTGTCGGGGTTTTTTGCTACTCGAATTTGAAGCCCAAGATTTTTTCGCTACTCGAATAATAGATTCCCGATTTTTTGCTCCTCGAAATTAAAGTACCGAATTTTGTTTTTACTGGAATTCGAAATTCTAGATTATTCTGCTACACGAATAATGGATTCCCGATGATTTTGCTCTTTGAAATTAAAGTACTGGATTTTTTTCTACTTGAATTCGAAGTTCTAGATTTTCTTGCTCCTCGAAATTGAAGTACCAGGTTTTTTTTTGCTACTGTAATTCGAAGTTCTAGATTATTCTTCTACTCGAATAATAGATTCCTGAGTTTTTGCCCCTCGAAAATAAAGTACCGGATTTTTTTGCTACTCAAATTCGAAGCCCAGGTTTTTTTTTGTTACTCGAATAATAGATTCCCGATTTGTTAGCTCCTCGAAATTAAAGTGTCGGATTTTTTTGCTACTCGAATTTGAAACCCAAGATTTTTTCGCTACTCGAATAATAGATTCCCGATTTTTTGCTCCTCGAAATTAAAGTACCGAATTTTGTTTTTACTGGAATTCGAAATTCTAGATTATTCTGCTACACGAATAATGGATTCCCGATGTTTTTGCTCTTTGAAATTAAAGTACTGGATTTTTTTCTACTTGAATTCGAAGTTCTAGATTTTCTTGCTCCTCGAAATTGAAGTACCGGGTTTTTTTTTTGCTACTGGAATTCGAAGTTCTAGATTATTCTTCTACTCGAGTAATAGATTCCTGAGTTTTTGCCCCTCGAAAATAAAGTACCGGATTTTTTTGCTACTGACATTCAAAGTTCTGGATGATTCTTCTACTCGAATAATAGATTATGAAGTTTTTTATTGTTCCAAATTAAAGAAGCAAAAAAATTCGGTACTTCAATTTCGATGAGCAAAAAATCGGGAATCTGTTATCCGTGTAGCAGAATAATCTAGAACTTCGAATTCGAGCAGCAAAAAAATCTGGTACTTTTATTTCTAGGAGCAGAAAATTCAAACGAATCTAATCTATTATTCGAGTAGTAAAATAATCCGGATCTTCAAATTCGAGTAGAAAAAAATTCCGCTACTTGATTTTCGAGGGGGAAAAAATCGGGAATCTATTATTCAAGTAAAAGAATATTCTAGAATTTCGAATTCGAGTCGTAGGTTTTTTTATATGACCGTGATTCAGGATCGTTATGTAATCATATAATGGCATTGTTTCAAATTCAAAACAAAAAAAATTATTATCTAAAAATTAGTTATAGAATTTTAAATTTTTCATGTTTTTAATATTAGGAAATAAAAATCCAGGCACGTTGATGTGCAATATGCAGGATTATGTTTATTACTAGTTTAATTATAATGACATGTAAATAACTCAGAAGGAAAAGTTTGACGCATATAATAAATGCGATAACGACTATAGGATGTATATCTTATATACTCTGATGAATTACTCGAATATTCATTAGTCAAATTGTTAATAAAATTCTTCATTAATACTTAAATCAGTGTTTCGCCTAATTAGAAAAGATGAGGATTGTTCATACTCTGCTCCTATGCTTTGTGCTGACCCTCAATTATATTGGTAAATACAATACTTAATTATATATCTATAATTTTATTTAAGATTTTTAACTTATACTTGACGTAACCTGATGCAACTAACACGCGGGTAGTGCGGCCCTCCTGCTTGTTTGTCACGCATGACTGAGCAAGCATCCCGTGCTCCGCACATCATCACATTCCGAGGCCATCAGTTCTAGGAACGCAGTAAATCCGAATTGATTAAATCCAAGTTCCAGTGTACTCGCATTTGCCTGGACGTTTGGACAGTGGAGAGAAAAAATTCAGAAAACCACCTTCCGAGTTCAGCCAAGGTTTTCGACAGGAATTTGAAACGTGTCCTCAATGACAGGGAATTCGTACGAATTTCAGAACCAGAAATTGCTATGAGTTCAAGTGGAACCGGACTACCAACTTTGCACTTTGAAATTTAAGGTGCACAAATGGTACCCTCCCAACGTGCACTTCTAACTTCAAATGATAAAATGTCGTCCTTGACATGTGTTTCTTCAGAGATGGGACACTTCTAAAACTGCGCGGTGAGATTTAGTTAATAATAATAATAAGATGCGGATTTTTATCCTTTCGAGTTCCAAATTGTTGAAGGGAGGGGTGGGGGATCCACCCAAATGACACAAAGTGTAACATAGGAGAGGGGTAGCAACGATTTTCTAACACTTAGCACTTCTCTGATTAGAACAAAAATGTAGGTCCGTATTGATACATCAAAAACCGATATCATCGAAACAAACAAAATTTTGTAGTTCCATTTTCAACCATATAGTCGAATCCTTAAGCCAAAAAGACAAATTTTCAACAAAATAGTTGAATTTTTTACCAAATACATGAATTTTCAATCTAGAAAATTAATTTTCTGTCAAAGGAATTAAGTAAGAAATGGGTCACTGAGTAAAATCAGTCATCATTTTCACTGGTTCAGAATGCAAATTTAGGTGACTCAAATAGCTAGAAATCAGTCGCCAATTGAAAGCAGTAAGGATTATCACTGAAATTCAGTGAAATCTTACTGATTTAAATGTAGAAAATGGGGTATGAACATACCTATGAATCCTGTTAATTAAACAAACTTGTGATCAATGTGTAAGGTGTACATCTATTACCCTTAATATAGGCAGCCTGATATACTAAAGGGACGACAGGGCCCAGCATCCAGGGGCCAGGAAGAGCGCAGTCGCGATATTCCCACCCACGAAAAATGTGCGAGAAGTGGGGATCACCTAAAGGGTTGAGTTCTTAAAAAGAGGATGCTGTGCTCTGGTTGGTCATTGGGGGGCTTGCTGACGAGCGAGAGAGGTCAAGGATCATACCGAAACAGGCCAAGGAGTTGTACTCTGGACGCTGCGTCTCGTTTGTATCCTGTTGACTACCCAGGCGAACAGACTAGCTGGTTGTACCGGCGGAATCTAGTACGACGGTAAAAAACACTTTGCTCTCTCCTTCGGAAAGCGAGGTTCGAAGAGTGCGACCTTTTGCGACATCGCCTGTTATTTTGGCCAAAACACAGAGGAAAGGATAATTTCTAAGTCCGAGATTTTACTTTTGTCACTCGACTTAGAAATTATTACAATCCAGAATTCTTTGCAACGGAGGTAAACAGGCTAGAGAGTTGTACTCTCGAAACCAGGTACATAACTTGCAAAGATAATTCTGTTTGGACAAAATAACTGTCTTCAATGCGAAAACTAAAACAAATCATTGAGATTGTACTCTCAGAAAATTTGATGGAGGGAAATGCGATAAAGATAGAGTGGAGACAAAATTCAAAGAGAAAAATAAAAATAAAAGTCCTAGAGACTTCAGTCCAGATAAAAAAGAATTAAATAGAAAGAATGCGAAGATATTATATAGCGAAAACCCTAAGAGTATGTAGATATAGAGAGATTTATGCATAGATATTTGAAATATGACAAATAATTCTAAATAGGGAGATAGTCTGCGTAAAATATAGGAAAACTATAAAGTTCGTATAATATTAAAAAGAGATGATTTTGTAGAATCTTCATTTCTTCTCCTGAGGCTTTCATTGGCACGACAAAGTGTGGCCTGAAGGACTTTAAAAAGAAATAAGGATTCTAAAAGAATATGAGCGCGAAAGAAGCCCTAGATAGATTAATGGGAAAGAAAGAATTTAAAAGAATTTACTTACAACCGCCGACAAGTCAACAAAGTAAAGTCAACCACAAAGTATGATAAATCTAGATGAATATCTACCTGAAGAAAAAATTTGGAAGTGAAGCAAATTGAATGAAATTTTATGTGAAGTACACAGGAATGAAACAATAAACTGTGAACATTTTTTAAGTGTCCTTTCAAATAATGGGTAGACCGAGCAATAAAGAAACAAGAAGAAAAACATCTATAAACGAAGAAATGGAAGAAATGGAAGAAACAGCCGCGATACAATAAATAACACTACAGGCGATTGCAGAAATGTTAAAAAATATGGAGGATCGAATCTGCAGTAAAATACAACAAGATAAAGAGAGAAAAGAGCAGCAAGAAGCTGAGAATGAAACCACAACGCGAACAAAGATAAATCGAATGGAAGCGGAAGTCGATAGAATATCTCAAAGAACTCAAAACGCAATACAGGAATGGGTTCCGAGAACAGCGGAACTCAACTTCACGAGAGAACATCAACCGCCTGTCAGCAGCATGCAAAGTATTGAACGAAAGGAGATGCCACGGAGAACCAACATACAATATGTTCTGCCAGAGTTTCGAGGCACAAGCAGCCCTATTTCCTATATAGAACAAATGCTGCCCAACCAATGGAACATGAATCTCACTATCTGATCGAAAGATCATTAGCAGGAACAGCTATAAATTGGTGGAGAATAATAAAAAATGAAATAAGAGACTTAACTCATTTGAACAAAAGTTTTTACAGAGATATTGGGGAGAACAAACCCAACACGAGATTCGCAGAAAAATCGAATTTGTTTTTTTTTCTACCAAACAAAAACCAATCAAGAACCGAGTATGCCATCGACTTATACGCAGAGGCAAAAGAATTAACTCCTCCAATGAATGAAAAAGAGATGATTCAGAAATTGGCTAGACACTTTAATGAACGGAAGAAATTACTCATCACAGAAAAGAACCTGGGAATCAAATCAACTGGAGGACCATAAAACAACGCTACAGATCATGGACGGACCAATTACAATAATGGACCACCACGTACATCATGGACCGGGTGGCAGAGTCGTCCTAATGAGGGAGGACTCGGAAGAAGTCAGCCAGCCAACACGTACAGAGTACGGAATTTGAATATGGAAGAAAATGAGGACCAGACGAATGAAGAAGAAGAAAACTCATCAACCATACATGAGCCGGGAAACGGGGAGGAGCCGCGCTCTTAGGAGAAAATCTGAAAAGAGACGCGGCGTTTGAAAGAACCTATCAGGTATATAGTTTATTCGATACCAGAGAAGACTTAATGGAAGAAGAGGGAGAAGAAAATGAAAAAACAAGATCCAAATGTTACATCACACACCTTGATCTGGGCAATATTACCATCAAAGCACTTATTGACACAGGGACTGAAATTACATGCATTTGGGAGGAGTTTGTGAATAATAATGTAGGAAATTAAAAAAAAATTTCCTACACTACCTGTTGATGGAGTTGCGATTAAAGGACCAGTGGGAGGTAAAACCATCAAAGTAAAAAAGCAAATCCTTATCGATGTTTCATTACCTACAGAAAAAATCTCAATAAATTTCATGATCATACCTAGCTTGTCAAGGCAATGTATTATAGGCATTGACATTTTAGAAAAATTAAAAAGCAGCATTGATCTTGAAAAAAGAGAATCGATATTTACCGGCATAAAAGGAACATCAACCATGAAAATTTGCAGTGAAGTCGAAACCACGAAGAAGAAAAGTGGGAGAGAAAGAAAGGAGAGAAACATAGGAAAAAAATGATCTGGAAGAAGTTTAAACAGATCAAAAACTTGAGAATGTCATTTGTTTAGAAGTTCATAGAGATTGAACAGTTCCAAATTCTTTCTAAAAAGTTATTCTAAAAAGGTGACATGCGCTTACAAAAAAGCAGTTCCAAGACTACTTAAATATATTATCTGTAATGCTTAACTTTCCTAATTTTATTTAATGAAAAAAACTGATTGATTTAATGAACTGACAATAAAATAAAAAAACACACTAAACTTCTTAAATTTTTATTTAGGCACCAATAATATTTTTGAGATTTTACACACAAAAAAATGTTTGAATCAAACTATTCTTTCATTGATATATGAAACACAAATATTTAAGTAAAAAAAAGAGCAAACATCAATATTGCTACAAGGGGATTGTTTGAGCATCATTCAATTAAAAATATTTTTTTCCTCTTAAACGAAGAACGACGAGTGTCTGTGTGCTTTTTTCTAATGATCCTGAAGGCTCAGCTAACTCCAAAAAAAACCTACAAACAAAGTCTCAGTCCTACAGAGCCTATCGAGGAATTTTAAAGGAACGGTTAACCAAGGTTTTAGCTTCGTATGACGAATTCGACACCATACAAGTGAAGCTGGACGAATCCACTATTTCTCAGGAAGACGTCGATGCGGATGCTAAATTTTAATTAAGCACAGCAAAGAAGTTATATGCAGATTTATATTATTCAGTTGTACGATTAGCCAGAGCCAGGATCAAGGCCGCGGAAGCTCCAGCGTCTTTATCGGCATTGGCTATTCATACACACGGAATTACACCAGTTTGGGTACTTCTGCAACCAAATACAATGCTCAAATTGCCAAAAAATGCTTCTGCCAACTTTCTACAGTAACTACCAACAATGGTAATCCTTCCACTACCTCTTTAAATTCATGGTTCACGATCAATCTTCAATGACAAAAGTCGTGAGGTTGTATCATGTTCGCTCAGAAATCACAGCATATGCTGCAAAAATAATCCAATCATTGTAAATAACCGACAACGATAACGACGTCGCACGGAAACTCGTGTGTGAAGGTTACCAGAAAAAACGGCTTCTAGTACATCAGCATACATGATCACTACTCAGACGGCCGTCTTTGCAAAATGAATCACACGCCCAGCTTCGCAATCTAATCAACGAAGCACGCCGTCACTTTGAGGCTCTAAAAGCTCTCACGGAGAAGCTCGATAAGACGTCCGTTCGAGAGTGGGAGATGAGAAACGATGATGATCAGGTTCCTACTCTGAGGGATCTTCTCGACATTCTCTCACATAAGTGGGGGCGCTCAAATAAATCTTTCAAACATGATTCAAACAAACCATTCAACAAACCTAACAGATTTTTCGGAAGCAAGTCACAAGCAAAAGTTGTACAATTAAACGGATGCTACAAGTGCTGAAAATCACACTCTTTATACGCAAGCACAGAGTTTAAAGGTCTTAGTGTGAAACAGCGGATTCAGAAAGTGCAAGCAATGAAACTTTGTATCAATTGTTTGAAGAAGGCTCATCCAGGCAACGAATTTAAGGGTTCGTGTAGAGTCTGCTTTCAAGCGCACAACACACTACTGCAGTCAGATGAAGGAATACCTAATGCACGGGGAACCATACCTCCAGGGAGATCAAATCAGTGGCAAATGCAGCCGTCGTCACAACGCCAACATCAGAGTCAGGCTACGAAGCGCATTTGTGATCAGCCATAATAAACGTCATGGATCTACGCGGCAGATCGCACATGTGTCGAGCATTGCTGGACAGCCGCTTCGACCTCAAACTTCTTGACAATAAGTTCGAGTCAAGATCAGCAATTGATGATTCACAAACAAGACATCGAGATCGGCAGAATAGGTGGCAAGAGCAACCATTGGTTCCAGAATCAATGAAAATGCTGCAACCCTGAACTTCTTGGTCATGGACGAGTTTACAAGAAACCTACTGATCCTTGAAAAAGCAGATCGGCCATGGGAGATGCCACCTTACCTTGAATTAGCGGATCCAGAGTACCACGCAGGTGGCGAGGGCGACGTTGTCATCGGAATCGGCCTTTTTCTGGGACCTGATTCGCTTTGGACAAATCAAACTAGGTCGAGGACTTCCAGTGGTGCAGAAGACAAAACTATCCTGGATCATAGCAGGCTCTCTTTCCAACGTTTTAGATGATTGCCGCGCGATGTGCTATCTCATCATCAGATGCTGCTCGTTGTAAAGAGTTGTTCAAGAAAGATGTTACCAGAGACAACGACGGCAAGTTCATCGTGAGATTATCACTTCGAGATCAGCCAGAATCTCTGGGCGATTCATTTCACATGAATTTCACGTAGCTAAAGAAATTATATTTTGCAATCATAAAGGAATATCAAGAATTAGGTCACATGCCAGCAGTAAATGGTGAGTCATTACAGGGGACATCGACAAAATGTACAGAGAAGTGTGGATTCATCCTGAACATCTCAAGCTGCAGTGCATTTCCGGAGAAAATATTCTAAAGGACGACCCACGACCTTTCAGCTCAACACAATCAGATGCGGCACAGCAAAAGCTCCTTTTCTAGCAACCAGGTGCTTGAAAGAGGTTGCTGAGAACATCAGAGATGGCAACCCAGTAGCAGCGCAAGTGATTGCCGATGATTTCTACGTGGACGACATGGTCACTGGTTTAGACTCCGAAAAATAGATGGCTGACTTTGGAATACCAGAAGAATAAAAAATACTGGGAATTAGATGGCGTCCGTCATTTGATCCTCTAATTCTAGCTCCATATTACAAGTTAATTATGCTTAGTATCGTCGCAGAACATAAGCGGTTACTCCACACTGGACCACAAACAGTCTTGGCGAATCTTCGGTTGAGATTCTGAGTTGCTAGAGGGTGAAATGCAGTTAAGAACGTCATCCGCCACTGCATGGATTGCGGTCGAGCCAAAGGTATCTCAATCACTCCTCAGTTGGGCCATCTATCAGCCAGGACAAAGGAATGTGGACGTTTTGCACCACAGGAGTCGATTACGCCCTACCAATTCACATCAAGGCAGGAACCAGACGAAGTCAAACCAAGTTGAAGGGTTACATAGCTCTCTTTCTTTGTTTCTGCACAAACGCCGTTCACATAGAGCTTGTAACTGATCTAACTAAAGCAGCGTTCTCAGCGCCCTGAAAAGGTACATATCACGCCGTGGTAGAGCAGTCAATTTATACTTTGAATATGGTACCATCCTTGTCGGAGCTGTTAGGCAACGACAAGAACTTACTCAGACACTTCAATCAGCCGAACTGAAGGATACTCTCTGCAATAAAGGAATCAAGTGGCACTTGATTCCTACAAGGTCATAAAATTTCGGCTGCCTCTAGGAGGTCTCAATTCCAGGCCCATCATGTATTTATCAGATGACCCTGCAGCACCTCTACCACTAACACCAGGAGATTTTTCATCGGACAAGCATTGGCAACACTGCCTCAGACCGATGTAACGAGCATTCCAAAAATAAACTCATCATCTGGGACAGGTTAGAAAAAATATAGCAACATTTCTAGAAGCGGTGGTTGGTTGAGTACCTCAGCAGTCTTCAGGAACGCACGAAATGGCGTTGTGGCTCAGCAGCAAATCAGGTAGCTGGTAGGCAAGGTGTCTGCCCTTCATATAGAAAAGGACGGAGTGACCAGGAAGGCCACTTTTATAACAGCAAAGTGGTAAAAAACACGTCCAATCACACAATTGTGCTTGCTCTTCTAAGAGAACGAGCTTACGGAAGACAATTAAGATGTGAATTATTAATGGCATATGAAATTACTTGATCAAATTACGAAGTACAAATATTTAACTAAATTTTGTAATTTTTAAATTTAGATCATTGATCATTCAATTATTTCGAAAGCCTGAATTCAAGTCTTTCAATGAGTGGAGGATTTTTGAGCTTCACTGAATTAAAAATGTTGTTTCTCTCTTAAACGAAAAACGAGAGCTGCGTGCACTTTTCCATGAGTCCCGTTAGCCAGTCGACATTATTCGCACCCCCACTTTCCAGGATGGGCCAGAATTCTCTAACAGGCCTCAGTTAGCTTTTCATGCTTGAGCATCGCGCCCGTGTTTTGACAATTTCCACAATCAATGATCATTTTATACCTCTCATTGTTTTCAACTCAATCAGTTCTTATATACATTTAGACATTTGATTCTTGACTATTCTGTTTTATAACCTTTTTCCACTGTGTACAAATATTTACGTGTGTTTGTTCTTTGTTGCAGATTTAAGTTCAGAGTTTGAGTGCTTACCTAATGGTGACCCTATTCCTGGCATTCCTCGTTCCGAAACGTCTTCTCTTGAAAGGTTTTTTCATCCTGTCAGACCTTATTCTACGATCGGGAATCCTTCTCCTGCAGAGCCTCCTTCTCGTATCAGGTCCAGGTCTCATTTTGTTAGGGCTCTTCCTGCCAGACATTCATCTTTACGCATAATGGGATTTGATTTTGAACAACGTAAACTTATTCGGCTTATTCCACACACCAATCCGCACCGACAATTCGCAATTCGAAGATACAACTTTCCTGCCGATAAACCAATTCGATTACATGGAGATAAGCGCACCATCCAGCCCATGCCAACCGAAGAACGAAATGTTTTAATAACATCCACTGGTGACGTTGTAGCAATAATGGAACATAATACATACCTTCGTGGAATATATAATCTCAAGGGAAAACGGCGGGTGGGTATAAACATGAGAAGCGGAACTGTTTTTGAATTGTCTTCAGAATTAACCGATGAAACTCCATTAGGCACCCGCAAGACAATCATCAAGAATTTTAGAGTAATAAATCTAGTCGACGTTCCTGTACACCATTCAATCATATGAATAATATGCATACCTCAAATATAATAGTGTTTGTGATCCGAAGTCGGATTACAATATTGGAAGTAACTTTCGAAAGTAACATTAATAAAGTCAGTGTATTATGGTACTCAAGGCTTCAATGTTTTGTGAATTCCGCTGTCTAACTTTTTCGGAAACAGATGCAACAATAAAGAAACATTTTCGTATTCAAATAAAGTATGTATATCGTTTCTGGCGTTACACCTGGATATGATAGAATTCTTAATTATGAACTAGTTTACAACAACAAAATAGTTTATAAAACGGCCAGTCATCAATTAAAAATGTATAAAAACAAGGAACAACATACTGCATTCCCGATAAACACAAAAAGAATTTAAAATCGTATGATAAGTATAAAAATAAAAATTAAGTTTTTTCGAGTATAGTTAAGGTGGGTGAAATATTATACACATCTGCTTTTCTTTACTTTTCACCCATAGGTTGTGTTTCAAGCGTTCTACTAAGTGGATTCAACGATAAGTAGAACCACAGTGAACTGAATGAATCTCTATGGATAACGCCGGACATAATCCTTAAGAACCTGGAAATCCTCGGTAGCCCAGGATTGAAGAACTTAATTCTATAGCCCCAGAGAGACGTAGCGTTACTCAAGAATTGAATCAGACGTGGACAGATCTTATATGTCCTGAGAATCTTGAACAAGTAATCGTGGTGGACTTAGGGAAAAGCTTTTTTATAGTCGATGTATGCCATGTGCAGTTTCGTTGATGTTTTTGCGCCTGCTTCACCACAACATTATCGATCGTCAGTAGATCCCTACAGCCTCGCGAGTCACGGCATGAGCCTTTTTGTCCTTTTGTGCCGATGTTGTTGGCCTCACGTTATCCATAAATCTTATCGGATATAATTGCTGTGAGGCGTTGTTAGAGCGTTGGAAGATATACTATTGGCCTGAAAGCCTATGAACTATGGGCGGCTGACTTCTTTGAAATCATGTACGTGACTCCCTCTATCATTAAGGAAGGCATCAAACCTGGCTGATCAAGTATGTTCTGATAGCACCTAGCCTATACCTCACACATTCATACCAAAAGTTGGATGGTATAATTGCATTCTTATGGTTTCTATTTCAACCTGAGACAGTAGTTCGCGAATAAAGATGGAGCGCTTTTGGACTGCTACATGTTATTATTTCAACATTTCCGCCAAGCGGGGACACGCTTCTAAGAAAAGAAGAAGGTGTTCTCTACTTATTAGTCCAGTTCATTTAATCAGAATGAAAGTCTCCAGGTCAAAAAACTGTAACTTTTGTAAAAAATAAACGTTTTTTTGTATAATTTGTGTTCATATATAGTGGACAAGACAATTATATTTTTCATTTGTTTTACAAATTTTTCTGTATAAAATAAATGAAAAATATCAGTGTTTTGTCCACTACATATTAACTATATATAACTTTTTTACTATGATATATATGATTGTTACTGGACATTATAATTTTTAATTTTTTGTATAATATGAAATAAGAAGACCATAAGCCATAAGCTTTTATATTTATTGTTTTAATTCTTTATTGATATTGTGTAATAAAAGACTTATTATTTAATCTTGAAAATATATTTATATTCATTCATGATTTTTTATTTGATGACGCTTTTTTATGTTAAAACATTGATATGTGGAATTTTTTGACCATCAATCTTCATTTTTTATTTGGCGGCTATCTATTTTGAATTACATTTCACTCTTTTTTATTCTTTGTATTATTTCATAAAAGTATGCGTTCTGTATGTATGCTTGTGAAGATAATAATGGGCATGATTTATTTTACTTGTTTGTATAATTATTTTTGTTCGAACAGAACTCACACATTTTTTGCAAAAATTTAAAAAAGTGTTCCATTAACCAATTAGAAAGAAACTACTTTTGCAGCGATATCGATCTGAATTTACTTTGAGGGGTTTTGATAAATAAAATAAAAATTAATTTAAAAAATCAGTGCGCCCAATAACTTTCATAACTGTGGACATTTCTTGATGTTTCTTAGTAGAAAATGAACAAAGATTTCTAGCCCTCTTAAAAATTGATGAAGATGGATGTCACTGCGATGATTGTTTCCTCAATAAGGAAGAAAAGTTTTTAAATAAGGAACAGAAAAAAAGTTCAACCATCTCCAGAGTAAATTCAGATCATTCTTTCCGCGAAAAAGATTTCCTGTGAATGTAAGATCATCTTCATTTGGATCATTAAGATGGTTCGAAAATCTGTGGAGTCAAAAACATTTATCACTTCGGAAAATTTTCAATCTTTTTTAGTAAGGCATATACAAATATTTCTAAAACCCCTTGAAGTCATTTTAGATCCTTTCAGAAAATATTTTATCTTTTTTAGTATAGAATAATAAAATGTTTCTAAAAAATCTTAGATTAAATTTAGACTGGTGTTCCTGCGAGAGTGGTTTCCTGGGGATATTAGAACATCATCCCTTGGTGCATTGAGTAGATTGAAAAATCTTTCGAGCCAACCACTTTTCTTACTGTAGAAATTTGTTTATCTTTCTTCACGGGGGATGAATAAATATTTCTAACACACCTCAATATTAAGTCAGATCGATCGTTTTCACTGTAAATATTGTTTTCTGAAGATGTAAAAATATCGTCCCCATTAATATTCAGTCTATGATAAAATATGTGGAGCCAAAGACATTTATTATAGCGATTTGATTTGATTTGTCTCAATAGGGGATGACAAAATATTTCTTAACACCCTTGAAATTGATTAAAATCTGTCTCACTACAGGGTTAGTTTCCTGAGGATGCTAAAATTTCATCCCTAAGCTAGCTAGGATGATAAGAAAACCCCAGTGTCAAAACATATTGATTCATACAGAAATCCTTAAATCACAGTGACACCCCTTGCAATTAAATAAAGGTCGATATCACTATGATACTGATTTTCAAGGATGTTAGAACATCAGTTCTTAGGACACTAAATTAAAAACAAAATTTCCACAGATGTTGATTACTGCAGAAAATTCTTTGCTCTTCTTGAATAAAGGATAGAAAAATGTTATTTTATTGAAGTTAGAGCATAATCCCCTAGGTCGTTTAGTTGATCAAAATATTAGTGGAGTCTAGAACTTTGATTACTTCGGCAATTGTTCGATTTTCCTAAGTAGGGGATGGACAAAACATTTCCTAAAACCCCTGAATTTAAATAAATTTTTCGCCCTCCCTAAGTATTTGAGAGTAATTTTATTTGCAAGTTTGTTTTTGTTGTTGTAACAAAAGCGGCCCTCTCGGCTATAACTTAAGTTCATTTATCCGGGCGAGGGTTGTATTGTTCCTTTTTTAAATAAGGAGGCTTCTTGATTCTGTCATCATGTAGATCACATCCAACCTTGTCATAGGAAGCGTATTTTTGGGAATGTTAAAAAGCAATGTAACCAGTGTGGATTGTTTTAGACAAAATAGTTAAAATTTTTGCTTTGTAGGATCCACAGTTTGACAGAAATGTTTCTTCCAAAAGCTCAATATTTGCGAAGATAATTCGAAAGTTTTAATTGGAAATCATAAACGCAAACTTACTATTTTTTCGTTCTATTATGAAAAACCAAAAATAGGCCTCATTAAGATCCTTACTTTATTTATCAACACAAACAAATAGAGTGAAATAGAGAAGAAAATGAATTTAGCGTAATAATTTGGAATTATGTTAAAAATTTATTTTTTAGTCAATTTGTAAAACGAAAGAAGTTAATTTGCAAACAGGCCGTTTCTCTTCATAGACTTTATGACAAATGTATGCATTAAAAAGCTTGTTTGGTTTCTGTTTTATTTTTATATCTCCTATGCATCGTTTTTATAACGGAGGGATTTTTACTAATGTTCGAGAAAATTTCATATCTGACTTTTAACATTCAAGTGTACAGCGCCATCCATTATGTATTCTTTGAAGCATTGATCTTACTCTGAGGTCGCTCATACGACGTAACGTTTATATTATCTAAAATAATTGAATTTTGAATTTTTATATAACTATCGATATCATTGTTAAAACTCTATCTAATATTTTGTGATCAAAAATTTTTCATGTATTTTTTCGTGTATTTCTTAGGATATTAAAAATAGATCTGGTTTCTGAATATTTATCACAACTTTGATCTGTTATCTGAAGATTTTATCTCTTTTCTGAACGTGCATTTGAAACAGCCTGACGAGAAATTTGAAAATTAATTATTCTAAACTTTTTGAATTGTTTAATTTTTAACGATTCAAGTTCCAATTCAGTAATTTTAAAAGGTGCCAATAAGAAATAATATAATTTTTAACGTCTTTAGAATGAATAAACTTAGAAGGTTTACAATTTAAAATTCTTCAAGACTTTAGATGACATTTATTTGATTATTTGATAAATTTTTGATTGAGTAAAGGAATATTACACTGATTGTTTATGTTATAAGGATATCAATTTACAATTTCTTATCTACATACGAACGCAGAAGTTAATTTTGAACATGATTACTATGTTTTCAATTTAAAAAATAAAATTGGAAAGTTTCGTTAAATTATATATTATAAAAGGAATATTAAAAAATATTTATGGATTTAAAGCGGTGTTCACATGATTAACAAGTTCAAATTATATATTTATTGAATCTGTAGTCAGACATCAAAATTTCAACAAATTCTTTAATTTGATAGATGTTGAATCCGAAAAGAACAAAATTATAATTTGCTTAATCAAGTTTGATAATGGAATTGGTAATATTACAAACATGCAGAAACAGTCATTATCTCAATTTAAATAAAAAATTGTTTTATTACGTTTTGTTCGCTTACTCCTGAACTCGTCGCCAAATCTTGAAAATAAATATTACGAGATTGCTAAGTAACCATAAAACATATTTATTCGTGAAATGTAAATTTCTGCGAAGTTAGAAATATGAGATTTGATAAAATTAAAAGATAATGGGTAGAAAATCAAAAGTTTGACGATCTGACTTATACCTTCATTTAAGAAGGTAAAATATTTGTATTTTTTCAAAGACTGATTATATGATAGGAAATTAACGCATGCGATGAATCTCGTTTCTTAAGCTTCGCACTAAATTTCATTCCACAGGTATAATTTTTTCATGATTACTGAGCAATTACGTAATATTTATTTGTGTCCTTGATTCAGATTTAAAGAGTATGACTTGTTCTTCATTTTATGAATTAAAAAAATTTTGAGAACAGTTTACTAGATTTGGGCATGAGTTGAGCGGAAGATTTTAAAATGTTTGTCTGGTATATTTGAGTTTTTATTTTGCTTACATAATGCAATTTTTTTCAGCTAGGGCCCTTAAGCCCTATTCCCAGTTAGATTCCAAATTAAAAATTAATAAAATTGCACTATTGAAACAAAATAAAAACTCAAATAAGCCAGACAGACGTGCTCTTATATATTTTAAACCAACTACCTACATTTCATCACAATATTTAATTCAACATAGGCGGATTCAATGCCATCTTAACTTTCTGCACACATATTCAAAAAAAATTCTTTACTGCGATATAACTTCTTGTAATCTGAACAATAATATCTTGTCAGAACAGATTTTCTATAAATAAAAATTGCCATTGTTATAAACAAATATATTTATATCGCAGTACTAAACAAATAAAATTGTTCTTTTCTGCAGTATCATTTCTTTTCATCTGAAGAATAATATCTTGTCACAATAGATTGTTATTCAACAACATAATTATAGTTATGAAAAGAAATTCGCGAAGTAAAATATTCTTACTTTAACGTCTGGGAAACAACAGATTGGAATTTATAAGTAAAAACCTTTTTTTTCCTTATAAATCATAATTATAGTTGTTTTTCAAATTTCTTATAAAGAAATTCACAGTCTTAACCTTATTTTACTTATAAGTGCCTTCTTCGCCGAAGTCATTTATTCTTATCTTAAAAATTATATTTTGAAAAAAACCTATAAATTAAAAACTTTCAAAAACATAAGAGTTCACCTGTAACAATTAATAAATACAGTAATAATAGTTCTTATATATTGTTACAATTCTTTGCAAATTTGTAAATTCTTCATGTTCTTAATATTAGGAAATAAAAATCCAGGGACGTGAACGTGCGCTTTGCTTGCGAGCAATTACTGCTAGTGCAATTATAATAAAATGTAAATAACTCCGAAGGACAAGATTGACGTATCTAATGGATGAGATAACGTCTTATATAACTTAGAGAACGTCTTATATGACCCAAAGAAGCACTGCAACATTCATAAGTTAAATTGTTAATTAAATTCTTCATTGATACATTAATCAGTGTTCCTTCTAATTATAAAAGATGAGGATCGTTCATACTTTCGTCTTATTCCTGACGGTGATCTTCAATTCTATTGGTGAATATAATAGTTTGACGATATATAAAATTTTATTGATATTTTTTAAACCTATACGCACATCAGATCTTGTGTGATGAAATATTTATTTTTCTACTTTTTTTTCAAACTTGATGTAATAGAATATAAAGAATGTGCCTATCGATACGAAATGCACACGCTTTTTAAAATATTATTAACATTAAAGTTCAAAGTGGAAGCGGCAATCCGTCAATACGTGCCAGGGCCAAAAAATAAAAAAATGTAATCCTCTTTTTTTTGTTGTTGTAGATTGTTCACCTGTTGGCGACCTTATTGCTGATGATCCTCGTACTCCAACTTTTGATTCACCTGGCAGACCTCATTCTCCGGTCAGGCCTTCTTCTCCTGCAGAGCTACATTTTCGTGCCAGGTCCAGGTCTCCTCCTTTCAGGTTTCCTCCGGTCAGGTCTGCTCCTGTCAGGCCTCCTCCTGTCAGACATGCTTCTTTGCTCATACTTGGATTTGAACTTCAAGACCGTGGACTTATTCGGCTTATTCCCCAAATCAATCCGCACCGGCGATTTGAAATACGAAGATTCATTTTTCCTGCTGATAAACCAATTCGATTGCGTGGAGCAGGACGTAGATTTGGACCCATGCCAGCACAAGAACAAAATGTTTTGACAACATCAACTGGTGACGTTATTGCAATAATGGAAAATAATACATTTCTTCGTGGAATATATAATCAAGATGGAAAACGGAGGGTGGGCATTAACATGAAAAGTGGCACGGTTTTTGAATTGTCCCAAGAATTAGCGGATGAAACTCCATTAGGCACTCGTCATAAGATCTCAACGAATTTTAAAATAGTAAATGTAAACGACATTCTTCCACATCAATAATTCATTTGAAAAGCATGTATACTTGAAATATAATATTATTTGTGATCCGAAGTCGGATCAAAATGTTACAAGTAATTGGTAATTACATTAAAGAGTCAGTTCATTATAATTCTCAAGGCCTAAATATTTTGTGAATTCCCCAGTCTCTCTTTTTTAGGAATAAATACAAAATAGTATATTGTGCGACAAGGCAGTAAATTTGGTCTCTTTGAGCGAGTAGGAAGTTCGCCCGCATGAGGTGAAGAAAAAAGAAAAAAGAGTTTTAAATTCTGCATTGATTCTTCTACCGCATTCTTGGCTTTCTCCAGGATGTGAGCATGTATCTTATCGTTATTAAGCTTCGAAATTACTACTGGTACAACTGGAAACATTTTTTCTCATTACCTCTACAATCGAGTTGATGTAAAAGAAAATAGCTGACCTACGCCACAGTCCGTGAAAATGTCATTAGGGCGCGGGGCTAAAGTACTTTAGTCATTCTCTTTTGGGACTAAAGTAAAACCAATAGCCATTTGCGCATACGCGAAAATTGTCTTTAGTCCCATGACCTAAAAATTTTAACTTTAGTCTCACCTTTCAGGGACTAAAATTGCCTTAAAGGTGCATGTTTTAGAAAAAGTTTGTTTTTGTTTCCTTACGAAAATATTTTAGGGGAAAAATTATTGTAGGTACGAACCTGCTATCCAGCATCACATAGTGTAAAAAAATACAAAGAATATAATTTTAAATATTCATTATTTAACTCATTTTGGATTTTTTTTAAATACTAATTTTGTGTAAAATCATGATATCAGTTTTAGGAAATAAGCATTATAATAATTTTCTATGAATATAATTTAAAAATCGGAAATACAGTCTCACAATTGGTTTACTCTTATTAAAAAACATAGTTCACTACGTGGGCACAAAGACAAGTTTATTATTTTAAATAATATAACGATTTTTTATTTAAAAATTTGTTAAAGAATAAAACTCAATTGGTTTCGCACAAAAAAAATAGTGACTGAAAATGTTTCTTCTTCGATTAAAGCTATTACTAAATCTTGATTATAAAGTAAAATTTATCCCAAACAAATAAACATTTTTGATCTGTCTAATATTGTTGCAGTTTCTGTTATAATGATGCGAAGGACATGTTTGAAAAAGTTATCGTTTTATATTGTCAAGGGAATTAATTCTTCAGAAATTCCCTATGCGTGCTTCCAAAAAATGTTTCCTTCATTGTAAACAAAATTAATATTTTAAAAACAATAAAAAGCTACGGTTAGGTGATGATTACTTAAAATTACATTCATTCAAGTCTATCATCCTCTGTACTAGATAGCACATTAGTCGTTTCATCAAATGGCTAGAATAGTTAGGCACTTTAGACAGATAGAGTAAATGTCAATCATTATGTAATCTGCTAGCAGTTCATAACATGTCTAATTATAAAAAGTGGCTATGACATGTAAACATTGAAAAACACATGTTAAATAACCACCGCAGGGTCCCACTGGGAGAACCCAAAGAGCACACGGAGCGACCCAAAGATGACAGACTTCCGCATACATCTCGAAAGTGCCTCGGCATGTTTTTGGCACGAGGGTATCGCTCTGAGGTTACGAAATAGAGATCATTTTGCACATCCGAGAACGTTGATCACAAGGACAATTATTTTAACCAAATTTTGTTGGTATATTTGCTGCAGCTTCCTCTTGATATCCGGATACCTCTCCTCTTTTTCCTTCTCGTTGGCAGTGATGTTGTAGTCGGTCAGAGCCGAGAATTCGATCACGAATATAGTTCGTTTCTCGAAGTCTTGGAGAACAATCTCAGGCCTCGAGTGCGCAATATAGACTGCTGTCCGAAAATTGTAGTTCCAGAAAATTGGGCACTACTAGTCTAAGATAATTGACTCTATCTCCCTCGGAGCGTTCGGCAGGTCAGGGTCGTTGCCAGCACCGTAGGAGCGACAAAGATGGCAGTAAAGCACTCTTAGGGCCGCATTACGTGTGTAGAAATACGTCGTTCCCGCTTGAGTGGGACACCTGGATAGTATGTGTTCTAGATACTGAGCGTATGGATGACACGTTCTGAACCTATGGCTGGGAAGTTCTTGACGTAAAATGTGGTCACTGGATACTAAGGTGGAAATGACACTGTCCTGGCATCCGAAAATGAAACCCTCTGTATACGAATTAAGTTTTGGTGATTTAAGGAAAGCAAAAGTTTGCTCCTTCATCAAGGACTGCTCTTCTACATTTTTGTGAAAATTTTCATGCATTTTCTTGTCGAGTAGTTACTGGAGAAATTTTTTAACCTATGCTTTCTTTACTTTGGCTTTCAGGAGTGAGGCATCTAGATGGAACTTTCCTCACTTCTAATGTTAAAATTCAGGACAATGCAACGGCTTCGGCCGCCGGCTCTACGGTTTTGTAAAGAAACGTTGTTTTGCCAACCATCTCGTGTTTCGTCATAATTTTTAGAAGAGGATCTCTTCCATTTGCAACAATGTATGCTCTAGCCAGAAAAATTCTGTTATGAAGACATTGAAGATTCAGAAGTCCATGCCCGTCTTGACGGCGTGGGATGTATAATAGCTGAACGCACCAATTAATATGCAAGCTCTAATGCACATGCATGATCATACGCGTGGCGATGTAAAGGGCCGTAAGCTCGTTCTTCGTCCATTGAGTAGTCATAGTCATAGTCCCAAACGAGTAGAGTAGATCCGAGACGGCAAGCATGTTAGTCGCCGATACGTTGTTCAATGCCAGCAGATTTGAAGACCAAATCTGTCGGAGAAGACACTTGTATTTACTTCGGAGAGACATACTGATGGTACGTCCTGAATGCGGCTTTGAGGCACGCCCAGGTATGTACAGGTTTCTACATTGTCAAGATATCTAATAACACTATTATCCAGAAGCTCAGGGTCCCCGGGAGCGCCAGTAATCCGTCCTCGCTTCAGATCAATCTTGTCCTATCCAAAGTCCATACCAAGCTCATCTGTGTATTCCTTGACGATATTTAAAGCAAGTTGAAGTTGGCTTGCACTGGAAGCATAGATCTTCAAGTCATACATATAAAATACATGAGTGATCTGATGCCCGCGATGATAAGTGTCACTGCAGAGATACCGATGAGAATTTTGTATATGCGAGAAATAGTGGCAGAAGTGTGATGCAAAAGAGCAGAGGACTCATGGTGTCACCCGAAAAGACGCCCCTCTGAAAGGTGACGCTGTTCATTGTTACACGATAATTTCCAGATGAGATTCTATATCTACTTTAACGAATCTCATTATCTGTGGATGAACCTTTAAGCTTTCCAAAAAGTGGATGATGAGTCTGTAAAATGATGAATGGAGAGCTTTCCGGTAGTCAATCCAGGCCATAGACAGGGTGCGCTGATGGGCTGCTGCGTCTTTGCAGACGCATCTGTGAATTCTAAGGTTCTGTCGGCAGCCTCCTACACCTTTTCTCGAGCCACGCTGTTCATACATCCCTCTCCACAAACCTAAATTTTTCGAAAAATTAAACTTCTTTCATCCAGAAGTTCTTGATACCATCTGATCCCACAGCCCAACTGTTCTTCGTGTCCCTAAGTACCGAAATCTTTGTACGAATAGCTAAATTTTTTCGACACGTGTAGACGCCCCTAAATTAGATTTATATTTTTTTGCTGTTACGTGTATTACATGAATTTCTGCTGTTTTGGCCTTTACCGGGCATATGCGGTAATTCTAATAGAGTTTATTTTATCAGAAGAGAGCCTGTTCTGCAGATATCTGTAGTGACGTCTTGATCAATATTCTTTTTTCAAACTAATTCTTTCAAATTCGGTTAAAAAACACGAAAAAAAGGTTCACAAAAATTGCTCTGTGATCCTGATATGAACCGATACGAGTTGTAAAATTTGCACTTGCGTGCACTGAAAGCTAAATTGGTTAAAGCACTTCTCATGAAAAGAGAAGGTGTGGGTTTAAATCCAGTATGCAGAGAAATGTTTGTGACTTTGATTTTGCACTTTTCAACTAAATTTTAAAGAATTAGTTTGAGAAAAAAAGTCAATCATCATATAGATACTTCACATATCTGCAGAACAGACTCTCCTCTGATGAAATATATTCTAGAAGAATTGCGTTCTACATAGTAAAAGATAAAAACAGCATGAATTTAAATTAATATAACTTTAGCAATTAAAGTCTCTTTTTAAAACTGTATCATGACATGTACATATCTCAGCAGGATAAACTTGACGCCTATATTTGATGAGATAACGCTTGTAGTCTTATATAATACAAAGAAGTACCCGAATATTCGTTAGTTACATTTTTAACTAAATTCTCAATTACTCAATTAATTAGTTTTTCCTCGGATAATAAAGGATGAAGATTGTTCATATTCTCATATTATCATTGGCGGTTATACTCAATTCTATTGGTGAATACAATATTTCAGTATATCTATAACTTTATGTTTATTTTTAACCTACACGCAATAAAAAGTTGGTGCTGTTTAATCTGCATTCTATCCAAATTATTACTTTCTTCCAGACTATTTGAGTTTTTCCGAAATAATTGCATCTGAATTTATTCCAGACGAGCCTATGTATGCACCTGCACAAATTCTGCACTTCCAACGTGCACGTCTAATCTAACATGATAAAATGTGTTACTACACACCTGTAAGTGCCCAGATGGGACACTTTCAACTGTGCACGTTGAAATTTAGAGATGCACAGTTAATAACCTCAAAACGTGCATCTCTAAATTGAAACGACAGAATATCTTATCAGAAACGT
>CAKNWU010092896.1:0-11246 GCA_932072015.1 Andricus quercustozae | reverse complement strand
ACTGTAGCGTCATCTTGCAACCGAACAAAACGTCTGGAAATTGTTTCCTTGAGTATTTTTCAGTGAAAATAACTGGTCCTCAAACAGCCGGACGGTAGAAAATCATGCAAAACTCATCCATTTCTCAGCAATTTCCATTGAAAATATAAGTATGCTGCAACCGCTGGGAGGGGGGGGGGGGAGATTGGCACTTCTGTAAGCTTTAGATGAAAAATAGTCGATCCGAAAAGTGTCAACCGGTAGAAAATGATACATGAAAAATGTCGTTAGCTCCCGGACTATGAACGGAACCATCGTGGCATGTCGTTGTCATAGAATAAAACAATTGTTACGAGAGGACCGTTACTCTCGAACTCGACAATATCGTTCAGAGATTTCTCATTCAACAGAATCGATGACCAAATGTCTGACATGTGTATATTCGACGTTAACATCGTTTGAATTTGTACATACATGACGGCCGCACATCGGTTAGAGAATTGTATTCAATTGTCGTGTGATTTTAGTCAACTTGGTGAAGCATTTTGAACGTCTGAAGCTATTGCACTACGTAGATTTGAAGTTAAAACTCTAAATGGTTTGTTACTCAGATCGAATTTAAGTTAGAAAACACGAAAATGTAATATATAATGATATAATAATACTTTAGATTTACCACATTACATCGTTCTACTATATTTTACGTTATCGACTGGGTGTTGAGCTTATTAGACTAATTTCTACCAATTTTTATATGATCAAATATATTTATTTATTATTAAGAGCACAATGGGACGATAATGTTTTGTTATATTACAGAAACGCGACATCCATCAGGCATGGTGAATCTTCCTCCTCCTGCGACTCCAGTTACTAAGTCTCCCATTAAAACGCCCTATTGCAAATTATCCAAACTCAAAAAAAGTCTATCGTCACCTCAGGTTCACATCAATCACTCCTCCATAAAGAGAACAGTAGATGAAGCGAGTCTACAATCATCTATATGTATTTCTGCTCCACACTCTCCTTTGGAATCATTGCCTGTACAGTCTTCATTTTGTGGGACACTCGCATCGTCGAGTCCCAGCAAAAGTCCAAGTACAAGTGGACAACCAAGGCGGAAAAGACTTAAAGCAGACCGTTCACTACTCAAAGACAGGGAATATGATCCAGACAAGCACTGCGGTGTATGGAATGACGAAACAGGAAAGCCATGTACCCGGTCCCTTACCTGCAAGGCACACACGGTCTCGCTACGTCGTACTGTCAGTGGGAGAAGCAAAACATTTGACAAACTCCTCGCAGAACATCGTGCTGCGAAGGAGCTCCCGACGAGGCCGACAAAAGTGACTGTTATTGGAACGGTGACGGTATCCTCTGATGCAACTAACCTTAGTTCCTTAGCTCCCATTACCCCTATTTCCATGACTGAACCAGATGCCCCTAGTTCACCGCCTGTTTTATCGCTGCCAGACACATACCCACTGCCGCAGGTACGATATTTCATCTTACTAATAAGAGAGGTCTTAGATTTTAACATAATGTGTTCGCCAACATTTTTCTAACAAGGGGAGGACAACACCTTTTTTTTCGATTCTTACTGTTATAAATAGAAGTTTATTACTAGGAGACATATTTGCCCGAGTGGTAAGACGGACATTTGACCTAGTTTCGAGCTCACCTGGTAATGTTCTGGTTTGATACGCTGAAAATTGCGAGTTCAAAATCTCGCTGCTGTCAATTTTATCCAAATTTACTTTTAATTGATTCTTTTACTTATTTAATAATATAGACTATTACAAAATAGATGTTTGGAATAAAAAGTACGATTCTCCAAGCAAAAGGTGATATAAGTACGAAAAAGGGAGTTATCAAAGAAAACGATATAAAATATTTATTATTTTCGTAATTTTAATAAATTTTATGAAGAAAATAAATAGATAGACTTTTTAATGAATATGTAATTAAAAAAAAATTGACAGCAGCGAAATTCAAATTTGAGCTCGCAACCTTCCGCGTATCAGACCAGAATGTTACCGGGTGAGCTACGTAGCTAGTTGAACCATTGTTTCTTCCAATCCATATGATTCGCTCGAAACTTTGTAAAGCCGTTATTCGCGAAAACGGCTATAAGTGCATCTTACCGCTCATGCAAATAAGTCTCCTTGTAACCTTTCATTTAAAAAAGTACGAATGGAGATAAAAAATAAACACGTATAGCCCTCTCCTTGTTAGAATCTTTACTTTCATTTTGTTTTTTAATATTTTCGGCCATTATTTAGAATCAATATTATTTCGAATTTTCCGTATTTTATCAAATGGTTTCCTTCTAAAAATAAACTCGGCAAACCAATATTGACCATTTTGATCCTCACTTGAAAAAATTCGAATATCTCGAAAAAGTAAAAGTGCAATATTTTTTGAAGCGATATTTCCCTCAATTTTTGAAATTTTTGCAATGCTTAGGTTTTAAAGTACTTTCAGAAGATTGCACATAATATTTACATAATCTGCTCTAATTGAGGCGCCGGATAAAAACAGGAGATAGTTTACAATTCTTTCGCTAGAAGTAGCGGGCTTCCCGGCTGCTTGGGTTTTTTAGCCAGTGGCACTAGTAAGCATGGAGTTTATTAGTGTCACCAAGTGGAGCGTTTTTGAATTTTTCGCCCGAGAGCTCCGGCTCTTGCAGTCAGCCACGTTGCATTGGGCCCCAATGCGACGAATTATGCGGTTACGTCACCAGTATCGCGCAGTGCCACCCACAATAGGCCTCCCTCGGATGGAGGCCATGGTTCAGTTGGGAGTGGCAATAGGACCGAACCGAGGCGACGACCAGGCAATAGCCCCGGACAAACGCGAGAACATCGATTTAAGTGGTCGGGCCAACTCAGGAGGGACATCCTTACCTGTTGGCAAAGAACCTCACCGACGCGAAGAGGATTCATGCAGAGGTTACATGACCGTTCGGTCAATATGCACCCGGAATATGCTCATAAAACGCCTCAGTATTTAAGAGATCAGGTATCCTTTTTGCGCAGAAACGGATATGAAGCTCTTTTTCGGCAAGAAGAGCAACATCCTCCAGCGAACATACCATCCGTTCCAGCAAGACCACCTTTGCAGATAGCCGATAATGCCAACATGAGAAGTAGGAGATCTATCCACCAAAAAGTCTTTCTCAGGATGGACAAATTATCTGAAGCTAATAATGCTCTCCCTGATTTGCTCCCTGAAGATGTTAATCTCTGGAATCTGAATTGTGTAGTTTACGAGCAGGCAGTCTCTCTGCTTAGCGACAATAGAAGTGACGATACTTCAGTACGCCTGAGTAAGACTCGCGAGCGTATTGCACAGCTTCAGTTTAAAATTGAAACGCCGAGACGGCATGCATCAAATATTCAGTGCGTGATTAGCTACATAACATCAAGTAAAAAATTCACTCCAAAAGTTAGGGCACTTGCTCGAAACTTGAGGAAAGCAAATCACACGCTGAACAAGTGTAAACTTTTGACCATCAATCAGCACTGGACGCAAGAATCCTTCCCGTCTTTTCAATAAAACGTCAAGTGTCGTTGAAAATCCGCGTAGCCGAGAAGAGATTCAAGTGTTCCGGGAGAGAGTGTATGGAGATACTTATCAGTTAAATGAATACGCTTCAAATATATCACTCTTTCGTAACTTTTGCCAAAGGCCAAGGTTGCAGGCTCCAGAGGAAGAGTGTCCACTAATTACTGCCCAAGAAGTGAAGAAAGTTATCGCTAGAACTAAGAACTTTTCAGCGCCAGGACCAGATAAAATCAAAAATTTTTGGTGGAAGAAGTTCACTTCTACGCACCAACATCTAGCTCGTATATTTACTACTTTCTTAAACGGAGAACAACCCAACCCGCAGTGGCTAGTGGAAGGACGCACGGTATTGATTCCTAAGACCGGAGATTTGTCAAGTCCACAGAACTACAGGCCCATAGCTTGCTTAAACACCAGCTACAAGCTATTCACTGGAATTTTCAAAGAGAGGATATTAACATCTCTCGAGCCGGTATGGGGTGCAATAGTTGAACAACGCGGATGCAAAAGAGGGCTGGCAGGTTGCAGGGAGAACCTGTTAATAGACAGGTGTATTACCCAAGACTCGATCAGGTATCGACGCAATCTGTCCATGGCTTGGATTGACTACCGTAAGGCATTTGATAACACGAACCATGAGCTACTTATTAAGCTCCTTGAGTGCCTAGAGGTGCATCCAAAAATAGTGAGATGCATACAAGAGCTTATGCTCTTGTGGCGGACAAGATTTTTCATAACATCTGATAAAAGATAAGTGACTACCAGCTATATCACATATAAGAGGGGGGTCTTCCAAGGAGACTCTCTAATCCGATACTTTTCTGCATCTCCCTCTTGCCTCTATATATTGTACTCCAAGGCAATAGCTCTGGATACCTATGTGGCCCGCCGAACAGAAGAGAAAATAAGATCCACCACCTTTTACATATGGGCGAACGTGAGCTCTTTGCCTCTTCAAAGGAGGACCTTGACATCCTTGTGGTGGCGGTAAATAGGTACTCCAAGGCGATTGGCATGAGCTTTGGACTGGACAAGTGTGCCTGCGTCCACCTACACAAAGCAAGACTAGGTACTACATCATCGCGTGACGATCAGGATGTTCAATTCATAGGTGGAAATACCATTCAACATATTTGGTATTGGGGAGACATATGCATATCTTGGAATACCGGAAGCGCAAAACCAAAATGTGCGTGTGGTAAAAACGGCCCTTCAAAAAAGGTATCGCGAAATTCTCAGAAAAATTTGGGCTTCCGAATTATCTGGGAAGAATACGATCCAGGTGATTTTTACACTTTTCGACGATTTGACCTTTAATTTTAAAAGGTCTGGGCGCAACTGTGGGGAAATACAAAGACCGAGCGCGTAACGCGAGGTAAATACATCATCGAGCGCGAAGCGCGAGAACCAACAGTCGCACGCCCCAGGCGCGCTCAAACTCGCGAGCCCACACAGCGGGCAGATTTTTTAAAATTAATTTTATATTTAACAGCAAAGTTGACTTAATATCAATGATCCATTTTTTTGCAACTACTTATGTTCATGTAAAAAATCATGGAATCTGCCTAGACAATTCTTACAAATAATCTCCAGCAGGTTACATTTAAAAAATAGTTAATTTTAATGATACCAAATTAACCATTTGGCTCCGGGATGGGGTAAGGGGTTTGGGATTTTTAAATCTGGGTTTCTTTATATTTTCGAGCTTGTAGATGGCGAATTTACAATTAGAAAGTCGATATCTCAAACAGTAATATAGTTACGGCTACCTGAGCAGGTCTTCATTAGAAGTAAATTTTTTGTATGTTTTCGACTAAAGTAGAATTAATCTGGGTTTAACAGGGTTTCACAAATAAATATTGACATGTAGCGTTACAATATACGTTTCAAAACAGTGCTCTCTTATTCGTTCTGAACATGACAATTTTTGAAACAATCAATGGGACACAAAGTAACCTTACAATTGTCACATCGAATTCCAGGTCGCTTTTCTCTACCTTGAGAGATACAGTATGCACAACCAGTTCGTTTACTTTCTCCATCAGGAATTAACTCTGGATAATGTGGTGTAGTACGGTGTGGTCGTACTCTTGGCCGATACTCTGGTTGTTCACCGTTTTTATCGAAGAGTTTCCTTGCCAGTCGTAATTTCTAATCATACAGAGAGCATATATTGCATGTATTTAATGTATAAATGGCGTAAGAATTGTAAACAGCTGTGCCAAAATCATGGAAGAACAGTTTCTTGTACCATTTCAACATGATGCAGGTATAGGCTGAGGCGTACATACCACAAAAAGGCCAAGCGTTGTTCGAAACTGGTCTTAAAGTGGTATTAAATTAGTATTTTTTTCACGAGGGTGATTCGAGCCGATTGGAAGCATACATTTACTCTCAGTTTTCCTTTCGAAACAAGAAATTCTACATCTTGAAAAAGGTAGGGTAATCCTGGGGGACGCTGCAACTGTGGATTGTGGAGACCCCTGCCTGTCCCCTGTCTATTCCTTTCACAACATTGATCAACAATCTGCGGCAATAAATATGTGCGATTTTGTAATTCCCGATAACAATTCGTAGTTAGATAATTAAATTTGACTAAATAATACAGATTTTCATCAATTTACAACTTGTCAACAAATGGGTGTTGTTTTTTATTACGAACTTGACTGTCAGTGACTCAGAAAGAATCTTATTTACTAGGAGACTTTGTCATGTGACAACAGTTGTTATTTATTTAAATACATTTATTTAAAAAATACAAATACAGAGTAAAGAATGAAAGACCACTACATCCAGAAGCACAAGCACTGCTGCTAAAGTTGCTATACAATAAAATTTCAATTGTTTTAAAGAAACGGTTGCTCACTTTTCAAAAATGACGAAGTCGCGGATTTTTTAGTAAAATAGTTTATAAAATCTATTGTGAATGATTGATAAAAGAACATAAGAAAGGTATATGGCCAAGTTATTTAAAGTTCATTCAATTGAAAAAACGAAATCTGCTGGTTGAAAATTTACGAAACTTGGTATTTTATAATCAAATTTATTTAATTTAGTAGGGTTTTGCCAAGATATTTAGAGTTAATTCCGTTGAAAAAAATGCGAAATGTGCTGGTTGAAAATTGACGAAAATCTGTATTAGTTTATAAAATTTATTTAAACAAATAACAAACATTGTCGCCTGACAAAGTCTTCTAATAAATAACATCCTTTCTGAGTCACTGGCAGTCGATTTCTTAATAAAAAACAACACCCATTTGTTGACAAGTAGTCAAGTTGTGAATTTGCTTATAAAATTGTTTTTAAAATAAGCAATTAGTAATTTAAAATTGATTTCGTTAAAAAACGAAATTTTCCGGGTGCAAGTTGACAAAAATTAGTATTTGTTTATCAAATTTATTTAAATAATTAACAGTTATTATCAGGTTCTTACCAATTATACATATTATTTATTTCCGAAAAAAAATTGCTAAGATATGCATTTGTTCACTATATTAACCCTAGAAGCCCACACTGTGGTCTAGTGGACCGACGCGTTAGTTACAAGTCCGTTTATTTGAAAGTAGTTAGATGGTGACACTTTGAACCACTGCGTAAAAAATCTTCAGGTTGGACCCTAATAGTAAGGCATACTATGCAGTTCAGTATCGCAGTAGCATCGGCAGTGAAAAACATTTAAAGTGTCTTGTCGGTCTATGGGATCAGAGTGTGGCTAAGTCGTCGGTTTTGCCGAAAAATGGTAAGTACGTTATTTAATTTTTAACTGTAATTGCTAGCTCCCTAATATAATAATAAACAATTTATAATTTTGAAAAAAATTGTACTAAAAAAAACATTGAAAAAATAAAATAATATACACTGGGAATCCAATTGAAGGCATGGTCCGAAGGCTTCGTGTCTGAAATAAAACAAAACATTCTCTTGCTTTTTATTTTTTCAATGTTTTTTTATTACATTTTTTCAAAATCATACATTCTTTATTATTACAGTAGGGATCTAACAATCACTTTCAAAAATAAAAAAACGTACTTACAATTTTTCAGCAAAACCGATGACTTACACTCTGGACCACAGACCAACAAGACACTTTCAATGTTTTCACTACCGCTGCTCCTGCGATACTGAAATGCATTTTCTTTTAGTCGCGTTCCTGAGACTTTACTGATTCTATTTCAGTATAATTAAGCTGAAAATCTTTATTTGCAATTGTTTACGTGGATATGCCTATATGGCGAAATTCGAGCGAATCAAAACGATATATTTTTTTTATTAGTCCGTATCCTCTCCTGATAAGATTGGTATATCATTGGTGTATCAGTATAATTAACCCAAAAAATGTTTCTTTGTTCAAAAGTTATAAGCAAATGAAATTTCTCGGTCCCCCAGACCAAGTGTGTGTAAGTAAGGGTTAACAAATATGTGTGGTCTCCTAGGGCATACGATATCTACATAAGCATATCTTCGGAGCAAGCAGCTGCGGTTTTTCGATGAAATGTTTCTATTTTATTTAATAATCAAAAAACGTGACACGGATTAATTTAATTTTGATTAGCAGAATCAATTTATTTATAAAATTACAATAAAGTGGAAAAAATATTCATGAAAATCGGTTAATATTTGCCGTAATAATGTAAATCTTTAGGTAATACACATCTTCTGTGCATCTACACTGCAGTTTTCTACCAAATTCACACTGAAGACGGTATTTTTTAGACGTTTTTCAACATGAATAATTTTTAATGCATAAGTAGAGGGTTTCCAAGTATTTACGTAAGCAAATTCTTTTCCCCTGTAAGTCATAAGAATTGTGAAAAGTTATTTTCTGGAATGAACGACACAATGAACATAATATATTTTCTTTAGGACATGTAGTACTTTTTGAAAAATATTTTATTTGTTTAAACAATTTTTCCTCGTAAATTGTGAAAAAATATTATTTTCTGCAATTAATGACACAATTATCGAATGGTAAAAGTAGTTTTTTTGGTTTAAGATACTTAGAAATTCAGTACTCGGTTCTGCATTTTGAGGCTGCACGGTTGAATATTTTTGTCTAACATCTCGCATACGTGATTTATATAATCATATCTTGAAGCACACAGATTTGTAATTATTCAAACAAGTGTCATTTGTTTAAACATTAAGTCTCCTTGGAATCGTTATAAGTTATTGTTTTCGGATGTTAATGTCACAATTAACGAATGTTGATATTCACATCTTTTTCAGTGGTATTTTCTAATTATTGGAACGATTTTAATTTGTTTAAACTATTGCTTCTCCTTTAAATTGCAAAAAGTTATTTTCTGGAATTAATGACACAATTAACGGATGCTGAGAGTAATATGTTTTTTCTTAAGGATAGTTAGAAATATTTTTGCTAATTTTCATTTGTTTAAACAATTTACTTCCCTATATATCGTGAAAAGTTATTTTTGTTGAAAATAATGACACAATCCACGAATGTGAAGAGTAATATGTTTTTGTTTAACATTTCTCGCAATCGTGTAAACAATCAATAATTAATCACTTGCGCCTTTTCATAGGGAAGGTGGAGAAAAGTCTAGTTCTTTCAAATCTCTTATAATCTGTCGCTTATTACACAAGAAATCCAATATAAGCCCAGTTTCAGGGATTGCCTCGCAGTGGCCGTGGCACTAAATTCCTCGTTGAACGAATGGTGCGTGGTGGCGACGCATTGACACTGCTTGTGCGCTGAGAAACTGCGTGGGCCAGTAGTTCTAGGAATAACTAAATCAGTCGGCCTTATATTGGAGCTCTTGTGTATTCATTATTTCGTTATCTCAGAACGTACACCCTATGTTATTCAAAGAATTAAATGAAATTGCTCTAAAAAAATATAGTACTTTTTTCTCTTACAATTACTTCTCTGTTCTGTTTTATTTATTTAAGTACGGCTACAATAAATGAATACGTACTTAAAAGATGTACATCAGTGCTCTTTATTTGATTTGCCTTACACAAGATTATGCAATTTTTAATGTTTGCCTCTGCACATAAGTTGTGTATTACATAAAAATTCAAATTATTACTGCGAATATCAAACGTTTTCATGAATTTTTGTTTCACTTTCTTGTAAGTATATAAATAAATCGATTCTGCTAATTAAAATTTAATTAATCCATGATTTCATAATGTCAGTTTTTCTAAACGGCCGTTATCTCATAATAATGAAAGAGTCATTTTCCTTACGGATATCAGCATGGGCAATCGGTTCTGAATTTTGAGAAGGTAGGGATGAATATTTTTGTCTACCTTTTTGCATACGTCGTCTACATAATCATATCTCGAAGCTCACAGAGCCGGTTTTTCAAAAAAAATATTTATTTTTTGTTTAATAATTAAAAATGGAAGAACAGTAGTAGTAACACGCAGTGCCAGCTGTCTATGCATTTCCCCCGCATACAATCTATATTATATAATCTATAATATAAACCTTTTATCGAAAAACAGGGTATGCTTGCTCCGAGATATGATTAAGTAGATGTCGTATACAAAAAATTAGACAAAAATATTCAACCGTGCGGCCTCAAAATGCGAAACCGATGACTGAAATGCTAAATAACTTAAAGCAATGAAAGCGCTTTTACCATTCGTTAATTGTGTAAACAATTGCAGAAAATAAAACTTTTTTACGATTTCCGGGGGAAAAATTGTTTAAACAAAATTTTTTTTTTTCAAGTAAAAAATATCCCGAAGAAACTATATTACTTACACCTTACAGGGGGAAATAATTATTGAAATAGATAAGAATTGTTTAACCAAGTTAGAGTTGTATAAAAAAATACTTGGAAACCCTCTACTTATGCATCAAAAATTATTCATGTGGAAAAACGTCTAAAAAATACCGTCTTTAGCGTGTATTTGGTAGAAAACTGCAGTGTAAATACACAGAAGTTGTGTATTACCTCAAAATTTAAATTATAACTGCAATTTTTAAACTGTTTTCAGGAATCTTTGTTTCACTTTCTTGCAATTTTATAAATAAATTGATTCTGATAATTAAAAATTAATCAATCCATGATTTCATAATGTCAGTTTCTCTAACCGGCCGTGATCTCATAACAATACAAGGGTTCATTCGTTCCGGATAATTTTACTCGCTCCGGGGTGTCTCGCGACTGAAGTTCGACGAGGGTGAACAGGCACGCTGTGGAAACGCATGGGCAGCTAAAACTGAGCGACACTGCTATTGTTCTTTATTTAGATTATTAAACAAAATATAAATTTTTTTCTCGTAAAACGGCGCTGCTTGCTCCGAGATATGCTTACGTATATGTCGTATGCAAAAAATTAGACAAAAATATTCAACCGTGCGGCCTAAAAATGCCGAACTGATTACATATTCTGATGAAGGCTCTTAATGGTAATTAAGCGTCGTTTCTACGTATATCCCGAACAAAAGGAAAAAAATAAAGTCTCAAAGTATTTTTAATCCTATCTTAAATCGACATATGAAGTTTTTCCTGCGTACCTAAGCAGACTTAAGGTCATAAAGCTAAGGATTATGAACTTTTGGGAAGGAAAAGGATGAAATGTCGTGAGCAAGAGAAATGTAAGAAAGCCTTGAGGGAAAGAGAAGAGAGAAAAAGGACAGGTCAAACACATAAACCCAATACTTAGCAGGAGGAAGAGAGAGAGGGGAGGGAGAGAGAGTATGTAAACAATCCACGCGTATGTAT
>CAKNWU010092841.1:0-10673 GCA_932072015.1 Andricus quercustozae | reverse complement strand
CCCCCCCCCCCCCTTATTTTATGGGATCACTTTTTACATTGGATGTTTGTAAACAATATGCAATTATTGACACCGAACTATCATCGCCTTCTTCTTTTCCACAAAAAAGGTGTCCCGCTCGTAGAATTTATTCACCTTCAACGAAGTTTCTACACGAAGGTGTCGACTTCGTAAATGCGCAAATTTCACCAATAGTAAAACTCATTCTTAAAATATTTGTAATAATTTGTAATGACTTTCGCACGTTGCCTAGGCTTCCATTCAAAATCTACCTGGAATAGCGGTCATATTGAAATTATATCGACGGTGGCGCACCAAGGAATTCAGATCCCAATAGGGTGGCCCTTATTTTTGCCATTGATTTAACCTGGGAAAAAGTCAGCTTTTTGTAAATCTAATATTTAAACGCAATGATATGTTAGAAATAATACCGTGTCTCCGTATATTTTGTTTAGAATTAGTAAGAGAATAAGAATCAATCATAAATTTTGAGGGATTTAAGTGAGCTAATAAGGTTGAAAGAAATATTTGCTGTTAAATTAAAGATCAGATTACCTTTTCCCTCCATAAGTAGATCTTGCCCATGAGACCCAATAAGCGTCTTGGACAAGAAAGGGGCAAAGTCAACCATAATCTCGCGAAGAAGCGGACACACAGATCCCAAAGCAGTTTCTAATTGTTGGGTCAATGAAGCCTCTCGTGTTGGCGTTGGCACTGGAATATGATCGACGAGTCCTTTAATTGGCAGATCATCCGGTCTTGGCACGGAAGTCGTCACCATCAGATGATCCGGAACGCGGACAACTGAAATCTCTGACACCGGTTTTTCTCCTCGTTCCGAATTCGCAAATGCCTCGCGATCAATCACTTCCCCTTCACTGTCTGGAAGTTCATCTACAAAAATGTTGAGTAAAATTTATAATTAGTCAATATTGTTATCCAGGGTAAACTTTGCATGTCTCATTCAGCAGTATTAGTAGTACAGATATGGTCGTACAGTGGCACTTACCATTTGAGTAAGGTTCTGATCCAGACTGAGTTACGACCGTCGGTAATAATATCGGTCGGTAATGAAGATTCTCGGCATGGGTCGAAACTCATACGATAAAACAGTTGTCCCTCTTACCTACCTCAGAGGAGGAGGAAGAGGAAAAGAATGATGAAGTTTACAGTATGGCTATCTGTTTTTCGTTTCCGATAACTATTTACTTGCCAAGAATTAAAATCGGCCAGATCAACAAATCGAGGCGTGGGAAATTAAAATGGTCAAATTCTGGGCGTAGGTAATTCAAGCTATAGTAGTAATACTATTAGGTGCGTATGCACAGAGTTCCAAGTAGAGGTTTGGGTTCAGTAAGGTGCGAAATCAACTGATACTTGATCCATGTCAGGAATCTGAATTACTGACTGAGGGTAATACTGATTGCCGATAACTCAGCATGGAAAAGAACCTAGCTCGGTCGGTAAATGCCACCATGCTGGGATAGCTGTTCTACTAATATTACAGAATGATATGACATATTATTAATTCCGCGTTGGTAAAAAATGAGACTACATTATTGATCTTTTAGAAGTAGGGTTTTCAAACATACCATGGGAATGAGTGATATTATTAACATTTCTAGCTCCATTTCTTTTATTCGTTATTAGTGCGGTGTCTCCTTCTTCATTTAGGTTCACATCAGTCCAAGCTTCTTCAGACGAATTTGGTTTATTTTCGTTATCTGATGTTACTTCTGATGGACTGGGATCGCCAGTGATGTTGCTCCTTTGGCCATTTTCTTCACTTGAGTCATTGCTCTGCAGAAAATTTAAAATAATTTGAAAATATAGTACATCATAATCATTTTAATTTTTTTTTAATAATTAAAAACTAAAACATTTATTAAAACATATTGCTAAAATGGTGAAAACAAAAATATAATTTTTCTAATCTTAATGACTACTGCAGTACAAATTTAAGAGTTTTTTCCAAAATACAAACAAATTTTTATTCTATATATCATATGTATGTATGCACGTTACAAAACTTAAGAACACTTGTGCAATTAATGAAAAAAGATGGTCGCACATTTGTGGAAAATTAATAGAACGAGTAAAAATTATTATTACTGGTGGAAAGTATCGTTAGACACAAAGTCAAAAACCAAGTCGATTGGAGAAAAAAATACATAAATTTAATCAGCCTAATTTATGGAAATATAAGTCTAAAACAACGCAGAAAGATATAATAAAATTCCTGTCAAACATAATAATTAGCACATCATTATAATACATAAAAGTATATGAGCTTTTCAAAGTGTTAACAGTTTTAAGAACAATCTGTAAATAAAAAAATATATTTCTATGGACTCAGACTAACCCTTTCAATATTAACACATTTTTTTAAATAAAAAAAATGTTTCTTGGCTCAACATATTTATAGTAAATTTAAAAAACAAGTCTATCAAAATCATCTTGATATAAAACATGAGATGTCTCTTATCAAAAACTATTTCTACTATTGTACCTAGGATAAATAATTCAATTGAACTTATCACAAAAAACAAAAATGATCTCAAAAACTTGAAATTTTGGTTTTACCATTTTTTTCTTTACGAAAATATAGATATACGCTAAAGAAGTAATTACGTCGTACCATGCAGTAATAATATAACAACGCTAAAAAGGCAGTCTGATAAAATACATAAAATCGACTTAATGTAAACTAGGCTTTTCATAAGCTTTACTAGGAAAAATAAAATTCTAGAAAAGACAACAGTTCTTGTGATATAGAGAAATTTCCAACATACTGAGTGAAAGGAATATTAAACATCAAATATGTGAGAAAGTTGCAATTCAACTTAAAGTTTTATTATCCAAGCTATTACCTGATATTAGAGGTACATAATGAGGTTCACGGTTTTGAAGCTCTTTTTTTCTATTTTAAAGAGATTCTCTACATAAAGTTTTACATAAGGGCGGATTTAAAATGCTAAAACTCATGGAATCGTGTGAGCTAACGGATTGAAAACTTTCGGCTAACATCCTAAAAACATAAAAAAATATTTTGAAATCGGTGCATATCTTGATTGGCCAATCAAGTTCGAGCAGTCACTACCATGTGGCGCTCTGGCCAATCACAGGCATCGTAGAGAATATATGTAAGAACAACATAACCTGAAACTTCAGTTTCAGGTCAGCCCTGAAGAAGTGAACTGCAATGTTCACGAAACGTCGGCAATCTCGTTAGTTTTGTACACGATTGAATCCCGAAAAAGCTTTTAAATTTTAAAAATTTATCATCGGTGCATATCTTCTTCTCTCTTTTACGATTTGAACATCCAAACAAATTTTCATATGGATTCAAATTTCTGGGGATTTTTTTAAATGTACAATTTTTGATAGTGATAATTTTTCAACCACTAGGAAACTTGGTTTGAATTTACAAAAATTTGAATTTTAAGAACAGAGAGAGATCAGAAGATATTAACCGATATCGCATTTTTTTTCTTTTTTTAGGATATCAATTCCCACATTTTTTTCCTTGGCTCAAGCGATTCTATTAATTCTAGAATTTTAACTCTGCGCTACGATTTTGTGACCAAAAGAAATGCAGTTCATTCTAATAGGGGTTTTTAGATCTATTAAGAATTTTTTTTCAGAGATGCGCCATCACCAGTATTTGTCAAAATTAGGATGAAAAGGCGCAAAAAAAGTGTAACAATTTAAAACTCCAAAAGGCCATAAGTCCCAAATTGTGGAACATTAAAAGGGCACAAGTGCCATAGTTTGGCACATCCAAAGGGTATAAAAGCCAAAGTTTGAAGTTCCAAAAAAACTTAAGTGCTAAAACTCACACTAAAGCATTTTTTAAGTGAAATAAAAATATAAAAGTTAAACATTTCAAATATTATATTTAAATTGCTACGAAACCCTTTTCGTAGGTGCATGTAGCCTACTTTGACTAATTTTTAAAAACATATTCGTATAGAATCTACAGAAAAAACACCTATTAGCATCATTTGTGTTTAGTTTAGTCATACACAAATTAAAGTACAGTAAACTTCCGTTTATTTTAAGGTCCTTGACACGTACCCGACCAAATATTTTGAAGTTGGAGGGGGCCCCACCCTTACCGCGATTCGGTAGTTTATTTTTATCCCCGACGCTCATTGGCTGCCCCGTTCTTGTATCGATGCGCCGCCGGTGACTACTTTTTCAAGTGAAAAGAGCGGGTGATTTGAAATCAGCAATAAATACTATCAATAATAATACAAATAAACACACCCGGCATTCCAATAACTGCTGGCCCATGCAGTTTCTCAGCGCGTAGGGCGAGAGACGGATGCAACTCTCGCCTCGGAAGGGCCGAGTGCGCGAATAATCTGTCGAGTACATATATTGGGCAATATTATGGAAACGGTTTAGGCCAGTGGATATCCGGCTTATTACGCAGTTGAAAAAGTCGCGTTCCGTTAGTCTGCATGAATACAATCAGTGTTTTTCAAGTGTCTTTTAATTGTTTTTGTTGACGTACGACAATTCGCCAACTAAAAATGAATATTATAGAATCACAAAACGACGAAAATAGTTCGCAGAATAGTGAGTTTTGTGGCATGACGTCGATAGGTGGAAATGTCTTTAAAATAAACGGAAGTTTACTGTATTTCGGACAGTGTTACTTATCAACCCCTCTTTCAGTTTTAATTATTAAATGCAATAACTGCAGTATCTAAGAAAACTACTATGTAAACGTTTTTAAAACTCGTAGAAAAAGTTTATTTGCATTTTGAAAAGTGTGAAAATATACGTGTAGTATGTCTCCGGTACCCTTAAGAAATGTTACCTGTGTATTATTTTGGGGCGATACTTCAGGCCTTGAAGATGAGCCAAGAGGAGGTTCTGTCGAGGTGTAATCCTCAAGAATATTCCGTGGCCTAGGACCAGCCTTCAGAACCAGTAGTTAGTACGTATAGCAATGCAAGCAGAGAGGAGATTAAGATGGAAAGTTTAAAAGAAAAAATATTCACATGCTGTGGAGCTAAAGAAGGATTCACACATTCAAGAAGCCCGCAAAATATTTGAATGATTTATCCTCTTTTTAACGATATCATGTTGACAATTTTCAGCTCAGAGTCTCATTTTAATCATTTTGATTAGTTCTAAGAGAATATTCCGTTTTAAAACCCGCAAACCAGAAATTTATCGTACCGACCCATTTAACTAATAAAATCTCAGAAAAATTTGTATGGCTCTAAGACAAAACGGAAATGTTATATTCAGACATTAAATAAAAAATGTATGTGAATAAGGAAACGCCGTTTAAATCCGCTGAGATTCGAACCCAGGACCTTTCGTTTGCCAGACTACTGCAGTAATAACGATGAATCCATGGAATAAAGTTCTCAAAGAAATGAACATAGTAATCTACAAAGGATAAAGGACCAATTGATTTTCAGGAGAATTCTCACCCGATTTGAACTTTTTTAAGAATAAAAGCTGATAAAATTTTGCCTCAATATCACGGAACAGATGTCTGAAGAAGTTTTATATTATTTTCTTATTTGTGCTGAGAATACAACAAAAAATTTGTTTACTTTGAAAGAATACCGTTTTTTTTTAAATATTTGAAGTAATTCCAGGGTCACTAGAATGAGTGAAGCAACTATTAAAAAAAATTATAGTGGTAGCGCAGATTTTTTTCAACTTATTGAATTTGTTATAAACAAATAGGTGCATGAAAATGGTTCCGTGGAGACTGGATGCGATTCTTCACTTGATTCCCAATAAAAATAAAATATGGAAAAAAGAGTTTCTATATTCAATCAATGGAAGTTATTAAATAATTTGTCATTTTATAAACAAAATTTAATATTCGCTAATTAGATATGATAACTAGGTATCATTTCAAGGTATTACCAAAGGTTTAGAGTATTTCAAACGATTCCAAAGGATTACGAGAGGTTTCACAGATTTTAAATGATCAGAAAAAATCTCAATTTTTCAAGGGATTATAGATTATTTTGAGGGACTTCAAGAAATTTAATAAAATTTACAAAGATTTTAATGGATTTCAAAGGATTTCAAGAGACACAGAAAGATTTCGACAGATTTTGAGGAATTTAATGAAATTAAAAGCGATTTCAGCGAATTTCAAGAGATTTCGAAATACTTCAAAATAAGTCACGGGATTTCAAAGGATTTTGGGAGATTTGAAAGTATATCAATGGATTTTTGAGGATTTCATAAGATTCCACAAGATTTAATGGAATTTCAAACTCTAAATTTGAATCAGTCACAATTTTCACTAGTTTCGATAAGTGACTGAATTCTAGGTATAAAAAGTTACTTTTTAGTGATGAATCAGTAAACCTTACTAATTAATCAATTTATCCATAGCTAGAATACACCTACTCATTGAAATTGGTAAAAAATTTTAATGACCTAAATGTAGAGAAAATGATTTCCGAATATTATACAGTATTTTGAGGGATTTTAAAGAACATGAATGACTTTTAAAAGATTTTAACGGATTTTAATATATTGCGAGGGATTTCAAAAAATTCATAAAGATTCCCACGGATTTTAAAGACTTTAGTGAATTTTAAACGGGTTTAATAAATGTCAAGGGATCTCGTAAGATTTCGAATTATTCAAAGAATTTTAAGGATTTTAAGAGATTTTAAAGGATTTCCGAAGATTTTAAGGGATTAGAAGAGATTTTTAAAGGATTTTAAAGATTTCAAGCGATTGTAAGAATTTATCCAGATTGTAAAGGGTTTGAAAGTATTTTAAATAATTTAAAAAGACTTCAAAACGAGTCACTGGATTTCAAAGGATTTTAAAAGATATCATGCGATACCGAAGTATTTATACGAATTTTGAAGGATATCCGGAGATTTTAATGAAATTTCGAAGATTTAAAGGGATTTAAAAAGACTTCAGGGGATTTCAAAATATCTACAGAGATTTCAAAGGATTTTAATGGCTTTTAACGGATTTTAAGAGACATAAATGGGGTTTCAATCATTTAAGGAACTTAGAGGAATTTGAATGGATTTTAAAAGATTGTATTGGATTTTAATACATATATTGTAAGAGCTGATAAGAAATTCGGAAATATTCGCACGGATTTTAAATATTTTAATGAATTTCAAATATTTCAAGAGTTCTTATAAGATTTCGAAATATTTCACAGAATTTCAAGGATTTTAACCCTCTCTTAAGATTTTAAAAGGGATTATCAAGGAGCTTAATCGTTTTAAAGTGATTTCAAGATAATATGTACGATAAAAAAATATAGGATAAGATATAAAACATCAGTCAAAGTAAGCGCCGCGCGCCTACAAAAAAGGGCTTCGTAGCCTATTAAGACGTTAATTAAGTCGTTCAAACTTCTCCAATTCATAATTTTCCAACACTAGGTTCCACTCTCCATCACTACTTCCCACTCCTTTCCCGTTAATTAAATAATTAATTAATTAATTATATTTATATAATTTAATTAATTAATTCCCGTTAATTCCCTTTCCCGGTGTTAATTAGGTCGTTTAAACTTCCCCAATTCATACTTTCCCTCCACTACGTTCCCCTCTCTATCACTACTTCCCCTCCCTTGCCCCAAATACTACCTCCACTACACTTGCCTCTCTCCTCACTTCCCCAGATAACACTCCTCTATCTACGAAACCCTCAAAAGCAATACACAAGAAATCCAATACAAGGCCAGTTTCGAGGGTTGCCTCGCAATGGCCGTGGCACTAAATCATTTATTGAAAACGTAAACAGTTAGAGCCGTATGAACCATTTGTTTTGGATTTTTCTCAAGCTTCTGTCGCTCCCGCTTACTGCTCCCCCGTACTGCCCGCTTTTATCGCCCGCAACTAATGGCGATGCATTATTGACACAGCCTGTGCGCTGAGAAAATGCGTGGGCCAGCAGTTACATGAAGAACTAAATCCGTCGGCCTTATGGTGGACTTCTTGTGTAAAAGAAATTTAATAATGATGTAATGTGTATCATAGTATAAAAAATAATTTCAACAACCAAAAATGGTTCTAAATAGCATGTTTTAAGAAACTAATTAAAAGGAGGAAACTTACGAAAGATTGATTTGGACTTCCCTCCCCTCCCCCACGCCCAAAGAAAAGATTTATAAGGTTTTCCGAGCCCCCACACCCCGAAAAAGCCTTATGTAATTAATAGACGCTCAATGATTAAATAAAATTGGTTTTCAAAAAGTTGTTCTGTGAAATTGATGCGGAATTTATATTAATTAGTTTTTATTCTAAAAGGAAAACGTTCAAATCACTCACAGTGCCACGCATTGCTGGAAACGAATCCTGAGTTTATAAGAGGAAACGCCTATTTGAATAATCTAGAAACGAACATTTATTTTCAATCACATCTTCCAGTCACATTTCTTTTTCCTTCGAATTACGACTGATTCGTATTAAATGTTCGCGAGCCTTCCAGTACGAGCATTAAATAATGACATTAGGTCTATTTAAATACGAGACATTAAGAACAACTACATGTTATAGACAACTCTAAGAATGTCTCGTTTTTCTTAGTTTTTTTTTTTGAAATTTATCAGATTTATTTCATAGTAAATTTACTGCAATTTAACTACTAAATTTCTTAAACATGTTTCAGAGGGTTCAATAACAGTCTGACTTTAGTTATTCACTTATTCGCTTGCGGTAAAGTTGACGAAGACTATAGCTATTTTGTGTGAACTTAGCAAGCCACTGACATTTTTTCATACACAGAGATTCATTATTTTTAGGAAAAAGAAATTTTTATTTTGCAATCAAGTTACTTTGGTGAAAAATGTCCTTTTATGATTCTCAATTTAAAATAAATTTGAAAGGGCTACAATCCTTACGAAAAAAGATCACAGGAAATCCAGTATAGCATGAATTTCCTATAATTTTCTACGAGATTTAAGGGACTTCCAGGAATTTAATCAGATTTACAAATATTTTAATAGATTTCAAAGATTTTAAGGAATAAATAGCGATCTCCGCGGATTTCAAAAGATTTTAAGAGATTTTAAGGGAGTTAAAGAGATTTTAAGATATTTTAAAATATTTCAAAATAAGTCACGGAATTTCAGAGAATTTTAAAGGATTTCATGCGATACCGAAGTAGTTTCAGGAATTTTTCGATGATTTCGCGAGATTGCAAAGGATTTTAGGAGATTTCTAAAGATCTCGGAGTACATCCACGGATTTTAGAGGATTCCATAAGATTTCAAAAGTTTCAATGGGATTCCAGTCTCACAAAATTGAATAATTTAAATCAATGACTGAATTCTACCTATGAATAAGTTACTCTTTACTAATGAGACAGTAAAACTTTATAATTCATCAATAAAAATTTTAAATGATTCTAATTTAGAGAGAAGGATTTCCGAATATAATAAATGATTTTAAGGGATTTCGAAGAATTTTAATTTTTTTTAAATGGATTTTAATGGTTTTAACATATTGTAAGGGATTTAAAGAGGTTCAAAAAGATGCCTAACGATTTAAAAGATTTCAGTGAATTTTAAAGGCATTTCAGTGATTTTTAAAGGTATTTCAAAGATTACAAGGGATCGCGTAAGATTTCGAAATATTTCACGAAATTTTAAGGATTTTAAGGCATTTTCAAGTATTTTAAACTATTATAAGGGATTTTTACGGGAATTTAAAGTTTTTAGGGATTTAAAGGATTTTCCCAGTTTTTAAAGGATTTTAAGAGATTTCAAAATAAGCTACTGAATTCATGCAAAAATAGAGAAACTACAAATTAATGATTTATTTACTTATTTATTTGGCTTTACATAACTCAAAAGAGTTAAAGTATTTCAAATACATCAACAGATTTCAAGGAATCTCAAAGGAATACAGAAAATTTCAACACATTTTAAGCAATTTTGTCAGATTTCATAAAAATTCCAAGAGATTTAAAATAACGTCACAGATTTCCAAACGTATCAGGAGATTTTACGGATACCAAAGGATTTCAAGTGATTCCTAAGGATTCCAAAGATTTTAAGAGATTTTAAGGTATTAAGAAGAATTTAAAGCGATTTAAAAAAAATGCAAGGTGTTCCAATTAATTTTGTAGGATTTCCAAAAATTTTAAGGAGTTTCTAGAGAATTTGGAAAATAAATTACATTTTAAGGGACTTCTAACAACCCCAAAGATTTCAAGGGATTTAAAATAATTTAACAAGATTTAAAGGATTTATTTGAATAAGCACAATTTATATTCAAGGAATTTAAAACGATTTCTGCTTATTTTAATAGACTTTTACGACCTTTAAAGATTTTAAGGAATTTTAAGGAATTCCAAGGTCAATGGTTTCCTAACGATTCCAAAGATTTGGATAGGTGTTTAAGAGAATTTCAGTGAATAAGTTTAATCTAATTTATATTCAAAAAATTGCAAATGATTTCAACTCATTTCAAGAACTTTATACGATTTCCAAACATTTCAAGGGATTTTAATGAATTGCTAAATTTCTAGAATAAATTTTAATTTTTCAGGGATTTCTACGGTTTTCAAAATGTCAAGAAATTTGAATAAACCTACAAAAATTCAAGGGATTTGAAAGATTTTAAATTATTTTAAAAGATTGCAAAGAATTTCAAGAGATTAAAAAAATTTCAAGGAATTTCAAGAGATTTCTAGAAAACTTT
>CAKNWU010092779.1:0-10946 GCA_932072015.1 Andricus quercustozae | reverse complement strand
CTAAAAATATATTTTTTTAAATATTTATTATTGTTTTTATAATATTTAGGCACGTTTACGTTTAAACTATTGAAAAAAAGAATTAGAAACAAAAAAAATTGGAAAAAAGTACGAAGACGCGGACGCATGACAACAAGCTCTGTAGTCTAGAACCTAGACCATTACTCTGTCGCTGCTTGCTCGATCGTTCCACAGTTCGACCGATTGTAATTTCGGGCTGCTTTCTTTCGACCCTTTTTCTCGTAAACCGCTTTCTATCTAAGCAAACGGTTCGAGCTTTTTTCATCTCAAATTAAGTTCTCTTTGCTCACAAAAGATGATTGAAATCCGTGTCCCCCGTTACGCGCACTCCCCTTGTTAAATTCTTTTTACCTATACTTGGTCAGAATACCAATGTAGCGTTTATCTTTTAACTCCATTTATGTTCTCAAACAGTGCTCTATTTTTGCGTTCTTTTATTTTATTTTAGTCTCATAAATATAGTGTTTGCTGTATATTCTGCTATATAGGAAATATTATTACATAAACATCCACAATTTCAACCTGGATAAGAAGGCCTGACATATAACTGATAATCAAACGGACTAACCTGTAAGTGAAATTTTATTGTAATCATATGGAAGGCCGCGTTCGAGAAATTACAACCCCTCCCATGAAATAAATAAAAAAATTAATTTTATAACCCCATCCTGAAAATTTCTTAATAGAACACCTATGCTTTAAACTGTATGAAATGCCAACTTTAGAGGACGCGTAAGGATGGCGCGTTTTTTCAAAAGAAATTCTAAAATTGTGGTCAGGTCAGCAGAAAGTATCGGAACTACAATTGTAATCTCTCAACCTCGGTGTTCCATATAATTACAATCGAAATTAATTTGTAGGTAATTTCGTTTGACTATCAATTAGTTTTGTATGAAAACTGAATTGCGGATTTCATTAAATCTGCACGTTCTGAGATCTCCTGAATCCCAAAAAAATGGTTTTACGATGGTGTATGTCTGTCTGTCGCCGTCGTCGCTGTCGTTCTTATCGTCTGTATATCGGATAACTTTTGAAAAAATAATAGGATTGGATTACGCTTTGACACACGTTTCTGGGACCAAAAAAAAAAGATCGAGTTCGTTAACCAGTATCTTTTGACCAACGGTTTTGGCTTTATTCGCTGAAAAACTACTAAAACATTTAAAAAATCCATTTCACGGTCAAACTATGCAAGATACGAAAAAAATTCGATATTTGTTGCATACATCTAATAAATACAAATTTCGTTTACTTTCTTAAACGAATTAATTATATATTCAGGTGCACAGGACAGCAAAGAAAGGATAGAAATGCCAATTAGTCTATTGGATTTCTCTCGCAAAATAGACAAAGAGGTCAAGTCAAAAATCAATTAATAAAATATTGTAAACTAAAATGATTACGACAATTTCAAATTTACTTTTTTTTTGTATACATATGTCAATGTGCAAATTTCTGAAGAAAAAAAGTTAAAAGCGTGCGCATAACGCGCGCTTCGTTCTAATTTTTGCTAATTTCACCAGATTATTTCAATTTGTTCTTTAAATATCTATTTAAAGAATTTTCGAAAATATTTTTTTAATAAATTCAGTAAACCTTAATAAATCACTATAAAGTCGATGCCCTCTTTATTTGAAGCTATATTAGAATTAAATTGTACAGAAAATCATGAAAAATATGTAAATTGCTATAAAAATTGCGAATGCCTACAATAGAATGCTAAAAAAAAGATCTTTCCAAACTAGATAGAGGCTTCGTGATTTATTTGTGGAAATTTGCTCGATCCTGTATTTTGGTCTTCAAATAATGATTCGTATAAAATAATGTAGTTATCTCGAAGCTGAATCATACGATGCCACAAATTCATATGTGTCACTTCATCGGTCATCTTGAAGTCTTCGCTGATTGCCTTAAAAAAAAGTATTTACATTTATTTAAGTTATGACTAATAATTTAATTAATGCGGTTTGAAAATGGCAAATTTCTTTAGATTAAAATAAAATGTACCAAAATTGTAATTTATAGAAAGAATCACTACACAATTTTGCAGTTTCAAGTACTCTATGTTAAGACCTATTCATAAATGTTATAAATATTTAAACAGGAAAATCTAATTTGGGAAAAAACGTGGTTTAAGTTGAGGTGCTTGAGGAAAAACGAGCATGACGAATGTTTTCTGTTCCTTGCAATGTCTTTTTTAGAAAATAAAAGATGATCTCCAAACACATACAAAGTTTTTTTTCTTCATGTTAAATTTGTAACATGAGGAAATGTACTTTCAAATAATTGAGAATGACAACGAGATAAAGCCAATTTTTTTTGCCATATGTTTTTCGTTTTGTGTGATCTTTTTTTTTATAATAGAAGATCATCTTTAAATACCTTTTACGTTCCCCATAAATTTAAAACAAGACTTGTGCGTTATTAGGTTCACATATATAGATTTTTTTTCGATCCGACGTAGCCGAGTTTTCATTAAAAAAATTCGATTCGAACTGAACCAGTTCGAAAGTCAGTTTTGTCGACTTTCAGTATGCCCAGTTCGGTTCGAAAAAAGTCTATTCAAACTAATTAGTTCAAAAGTCTGTCCTAAAATCAGTTAAAAAATTTATATACACCAAAATATCCAAGCTATGGAAATAGGAATTTTTTAAAGAGATTTTGCCAACGCGTATGTTAAAGACATCTGTCAATCAACACTGGATTAATTATACTTTTTTAAGCTTCAAATAGACTGCTTTTTCACACAGTTCCAATTTCGATTTTCCCAATTTGGTTCCTTGGATTCACCCAAATATGTATTGCGCTTAAAAAAAAGTTGCTGAGGGCAAATTTTTAAAAAATAACAAAAATAACTATCATGATTTAAGCATCTTTAATATTGCATTTAATTTTTGAGTCGGACGTTTCATCCACCTTCCTTTTTTAAGTTACATCAACAGCGTGTAAATGTGACGTTGGTTAATCGGCCAGGAAAATGAAACCAAAGAAGCGCAAGGAGAAACCAAACAATCTTTGAAATATAAAAAATATGCAGTTTTTATATTTGAAAAAGAAATTAGAAATTAGAAAAACAATTGCAGAGGAATAGGTAGTAAAATATTTTTAGATTATTAAAATAATTGTATTCCAAAATGACTGACACTATATATTACATATCGTGGCATAGTAACGTAGTGCGTAGATTGGAAAACTCAGGATAGCCGTTTTAATCGAGAACAAAAATTCTGAATTTTTCCCGATTCACAAAAATTTTACGGTCACTGAAATTAAAAAATGCAAACTTTTCAAGGTAAACCTTTTTTAATTTGAAGTTATCAAAACTGATCTGTAAACTTACCTAAAGTGTAAAATTACCTAAAGTTGTCCTAAAGTTGTCCTATAGACGCATTTTGGCGGACATCTTGCAGACTTACTGAGGACCTTTCAAAGGCATGAAAAGATGCAAAGGATGTCTAAAACACGTCAAAGTCATCACATGACATAGAGTTACATCCTAAGGACGTGTTCAGGATTTAGCGCTGACTGCTGGGTCGCTTGAGATGGAAAAGACTTGGCGTTTTACCTTATATATAGTTAAAAGTTTGTCATAAGGACAACCGCGGGGTTTCGCCGGGAGCGGGTGCTAATCTGAACACCCGCTCTCAGTGAAATCGCGGTAAAATTTCAGCCCTAACCACGTCCACGACCGTGAGAAAGGTGGATACAGTCTATGACGGACTCAATACGCAATATATATACATACAGTTAAAAGTGTTTCAAAAGGAGAATCGCAGGATTTCGCCGTGAGTGGGTGCTAATCTGAAAAATTACACCCGCTTCCAGTTAAATCGCGATGAAATTTCAGCTGTACCCACGTTTCACGACCGTGAGATAGGTGGTTACAGTCTGCGACGAATTCAATATTTCTTTCTCCTTGGATATGACGTTTTTTTCAGCTGCAGCCGAAAATTAGATAACAAACATGGTTCGTTTCTCGAAGTAAAGGAGAACTATGTCAGGCCTCGAGTGAGCAACAGAAGCACTCTTAGTGACGTATAGTGCCTTTGGATGTAGGTTGTTTCCGCATGATTTGGACGACTAAATAGTATTTGTCCTAGATACTCGGAGTGTGGATGACACCCTCTGCAGTTATCATCAGGAATGTCTTGGACATTTCTGTGCAAGATGACATGTATCCTCTTGTCGAGGAGCTGTTCGCGGGTGTTTTTCTCCTGTGCTTTCTTAATCCGGGCCTTCAGGCGTGAGTACTCGAGATGGATAAGATTTGATGTATTTGTCTCACCCCTGATATTGTAGTCAAGGCCGAGTGTGTCAGCAGCCTCCTCCGCTGCTTTGTACATAAACGCCCCTTTGCCCACTTCTTCGTGTTTCCTGACCATTTTAAGAAGAGGGTCTTCTCCATTTGCGACTATATGCGCTGTACCCAGAATAATTCTGTTGTGAAGATATTCAAGATTCAGTATTCCGCAACCACCTTGACGGCGTGAGATGTAAAGTGGCGGAACAGAAGACTTAAGGTGCATGCTTTTGTTCATGTACATATCTTTCGGGACCCGACATCGAGGGGTCAAATGAATAGAGTACTACTGGGACGGCGAGCATGTTCGTCGCAGATACTTCGTTCCTAGCCGACAGTTCGGAAGACCATATCCATCGGTGAGACATTTGTTTCTGCATCGGAGAGTATCCTTTATACAGGGTGACCCATTTTAATCTATAAATCCAAATATCTTCGAAACTACACCATCTACCTAAAAAATGGTTCATACAAAAGTTGCCCAGGACATAGGGGTCCATTTAAGTGTACCATCGATTTTGACCTTGAGGTCAATTTTCAAGGTCATTTTAAGGTCAAGACGATTTTTTAAAATGGAAACCCCTATTTTTTACTGCAGATTTCAATAGAGCGGAACTTTTTTACGTCAAAAATGTACTATGGAAATCTTGTTTTTGTGACCTTGATGAGGTCAAAAATCACGGTAAAATGTCCAAAAAACGATCAGATGCCCTTTTTCTGAATTTATGTGGTTTTCTGGGTAAAGCAAACATTTAAAATGCTTTTAAAAAATCGCTAAAATGAAAAAGTGTGAACCGTCTTGACCACCTTGTCAGCCTTGACCTTCAGGTAAATTTTCCAGGTCATTTGAAGGTCGAGACGATTTTTTAAATAGAAATCCCTATTTAAGGCAAAGGAAGTCTCGATAATCAAGCCCCCCAAACGTGAGAGGCAAGGGGACTCACAATAATCAAGCGTCCCAAAGGAAACAGAACTTACTACGACCACGTCATTGTTTCCGGGTAACGCTAAAAGTGAGGTCAAAGTGCTTCCATTTTTTGCAACTTTTTTATGTTTAAAAATGACGTAGACCTTCATGTACATTAAAAATACACTTGAAGGTCAATTTAAGCAAGGTCGTCGAAATTTGTGCAACTTGTCTTGTACTTGTCAAAGGCACCTTCAACGTTGAGATTGCTCAGAAAAACAATAAATTTAAAAAAAAAGCTTCTAAGAGCTTTTTAAATAATTGACCTTGATATGAACTTCTACAGATCGAAATGAAAGATTTTAAAATACTAATTTTAGCGTAAAATTTCTTGTTCTTTAAGAGTGCCCACTCTAAAATAGGGATTTCTATTTTCAAAAACTCGTCCTGACCTGTAAATGACCTTGAAAATTGACCTGAAAGTCGAGGCTGACAAGGTGGTCAAGGCGGTTCACACTTTTACATTTTATCGATTTTTTTCAGGCATTTTAAACGTTTGCTTTACCCAGAAAACCACGTAAATTCAGAAAAAGGGCATCTGATCGTTTTTTGGACATTTTACCTTGATTTTTTAACTTATCAAGGTCACAAAAACAAGATTTCCATAATACATTTTTGACGTAAAATTTTCTGCTCTATTGAAATTTGCAGTCAAAAATAGGGGTTTCCATTTTAAAAATCATCTAGACCTTGAAATGACCTTGAAAGTTGACCTCAAGGTCAAAATCAATGATACAGTTAAATGGCCCCGTATGTCCTGGTCAACTTTTGTATGAACCGTTTTTTATGTAGATGGGGTAGTCCTAAATGCGGCTCTGTGGCACGCCCAGGTATGTATATGTCTCTCCAGCACCAAGGTGTCGTATAGTGGTTCTGTCCACGAGCACAGGTTCTTCGGGGATGCCATTAAGTTTTCCTATCTTCAAATAAACCTGGGCGCATTTCTCTAGCCCGAACTCCATTCCAATCTCTTCGAGTGTACTCTTTGACAATGTTTAGAGCTAGATGTAGTTTCTCTTTATTTTCAGCATAGATCTTAGGATCATTCATGTAAAATACATGAGTGACCTTCTGCTTTCGATTTCCAGGTTTGCCGCAGAGGTACCCTTCGAAATGGCTCATGGTGTCGCCCTGAAACTCACCACTCTGAAAGATGACACTGTCAGTGATCACACGATGTTTTCCAGATGAGATAGTAAATCTGGTTTTCAAAAGCGGCATTAATCTCTCTATGCACCTCACGATGTGTGCATGAACCTTTAAGCTTTTCAACATTGTGTTAAGATAAGTTATTGGCCTTTAATTCTTAGGGCCAGCTAAGTTGCCCGTCTTCGGCAGGAGCACTGTGCGCCCTTCCACGAAACACTCCGGAATAGGCTCTTCCGAATTTATGTATGAGGTGAAAATGCGGACCAGATGCTGGTGGGTTGATGGAAACTTCTTCCATGAGAAGGTCTTGATACCATCTGGTCCGGGAGCGGAATAGTTCTTCATGCCTCTTAATATTTTTTTACCTCCTCGGTAGTGATAGGCGGGAATTCCTCCTCAGGTGTTATGAGGGCACTGCACAGCTACTTGAAGCTATTTATATTCTTCAAGTGTTCTCTGAGTGGATGCTGGACTTCGTAGACTTCTCTCCAAAATACCTCGAAATCCTCTGGTGTGGGCGGGTGGACGACAGTAACTGGAGGGTCTTAGAAGGGTCGAAATGTCTCAGACAAAAACTGTTTATTTTCTCTGACCCACCTCTCTCTCCGCTCTAGACTTCTCCTATCGTTAGATAGTACTCTTATTCTGTCAACAATATGCTGCCTGCTGGTCACTAGCTTTAACTTATTGAGGGTGTGCTGACAGATCGTCAGTTCGCACGCGAACTTTCGAACCTTGGCAGTGAAAGTCCTGCCAGATGTCATGTAGTCAATCACACACTGAATGCGGGACGCGTACTGTCTTGCCCAGCCTATCTTTGTGCTGAGTTGATGCATTCGTCTTTTGGTCTTAAGATCAACCGTTGGTTTTGTTTTACGGTTTCCATCTGCCAAAGCTCTCGCTGCATTATAAACACTGCAATTGATAGCCCAGAGGTCAGGTTCTTACGAAAAATCTTCACGAAGCTCGTCATCCAGTTCAGCCAGATCTTTAGGCTTAAGAGAAACCTGAATGTTGATGTTTCTCCGGGTCCTGAAGCATCGCTCTTCCTCTTTTGGATGCCTACTCGCGGTTAGTCGCAGCGCCGCCTCTCTTGATCTGTTGCCGGCTTCTTCTGTCTGCGGTTAAGTAGGCGCTCCGCTTACATAACCCCTTTTTCGGAGTTCCTCGGCACGGTTTCGCAGACGTTTATGCGAAAAATGCGAGAGCTCTGGGTATTTGTCACACTACAGAGTATGCAGTCACGCCATGTAACCTTTCCGTCCAGGGGCCATACTGGTATCATATCACTCCAGCAGGTCGTCCCTGGATCGACCCGGCCACTTAAAAGTAACGAGATTCTGCCGGTCAATCGCATTGACCACGTCTTGACTGGCTCCCCCAACTCTTGGATAGTCGGCATTGTTATCTGACCCATTGTCTGGAGCCCTGCGCGTTCGATTGTTTTAAACCACACTTACTACAACTATTTTTGGTGTTATCGTTGTTGTTCCCACGAGCAGCTAGGGAAAAGGGTTCGTCCATCCTTGTAGAGCCATGCATGCAAGGATAAGGCTGCATACTCTCAGAGGTCATTCGGTATCCCAGAGTCAGTCACCCAGGTGCCGTTCAGCTTTCGGCACGGTGGTCACGCCTCCACTTCGAGGTTATTCCTTCGGGACCATGCCTGAACAATTGAGCTTTTGCTTAATAGGATTAATATAGGACAGTCTCCCGAGACGTTTACTACCTTTTTTTAGTTTTTAACCTTATGTATAAATGCGTGGGAGGAAAAATGCATCAAAAGGTATTTATCAAGTCGTCAAATTAAAGGCTTCAAAGTAACGCCTAAATGAAAATGTAGAGCAGGGAAACTTATTTAGAACGAAGAACACAAGAACGCCAATCTAATCAACGTTTTCAAAAGTCCATAAAATAATAATAAACAATTCATACATTAAATGGTGTCAATGGGGTCGGCGAGATACAGAGATTTTGTTTAATGGGATTGATGGAGAACAGTCTCTTGAGATGTTCGCTACCTTTTGTTTTAGTTTGTAACCCTCTAATAAATGCGTGGGAGGAAAAATACATAAAACGGTGTTTATCAGGTCCTCAAATTGGAAGATTCATAATGACACGCAAAAGAAAATGCAGAGCAGGGAAGCTTATTCAGCACGAACAACACCAGAACGCCAATCTTATCAACGTTTTCAAAAGTCGTACAAATAATAATAAACAAACGTTTTGTAAGGTTGAGTGTTGAAGAGATTTAAAGGTGTTCACTTGGTCGCATTCATACATTAAACAGTGTTTATGGGGTCGGCGAGATACCGAGATTTTGTTTGATGGGATTGATGGAGAACAGTCTCTTGAGATGTTCGCTACCTTCAAAATTACATGTAAAAGAAAATGTAGAACAGGGAAACTTATTTAGCACGAGAATTACAAGAAGGCCCATCCAGTCAACATTTTCAATAAAACTTGGGGTAATTCGCATTGATGCTCCCGAAGTTCAATACATGTCATGCAATCTTCAGAGAAGATGATAGCGCTTTGCTTTAAGTGATCATGGCGTTTATAATTGAAATAAGTTCCAGCGGTGGCCGACCTGTTAAACACCCTTACGTATCTCATTCGGACCTAATAAGAACCTGTATATACTTACCGAAAAACATGTGTAAAAACATTTAGGCAGGTAGGTAATGAGTCCATGGCTTTGAACACTCTAACATCTTATTGCTAATAGTATATACTGCTAACGACTTTAAAATTTCTAATTTCAAACGTAATTATATTATCAGGTAATTTTATTATAATTTACATTATCACTTAAAGTCATTATCGGAATACAATATTATTTATGGTATGTTAGGTCTTTCCAAATCCATAGACAGATTGACTATCTGCCATATTGAGCTTGTAGAATATCAATACGGATTGCCTGTCGTCAGTATATTGATGAGTTATATGAACAGCGATCTATTGATTTGTTCCACGTGCCCATTTGTGCACGTGGGTGGCCACAGGTACAACTGTGCACGTTCTTGGCCATGTGCACAACTGTGCACCGGGCCATCTTTGCACGTCTCAATTTCGAATTGCACAGCTGGGAGACTCCCACATGTGCACTTAAACCGTTCGTAGGGTACCATCTGTGCACGTCGAAATTTAGACGTGTACAGATCGGAGTGTCCCATCTGTGCACGTGAACCGTTTCTAGGGTTCCGTCTGTGCACGTGTACATTTATACGTGCACTGTTAGGAGGATCCCATCTGTGCACGTGAACAAACTGTTTATGTGGACAGAAGGAGGACTCCGAACTGTGCACGTGTCAATATGCGCGGGGTATAACTATGCACGGAGGAACGTGCACTTCGAGGGCCGTTGGTACAAAGGTCCACGTGTACAGACGGGACACTCTCAACTGTGCACGTCTCAATTAATACCATCAGTAGGGGTAAGCAAAAAGCTCAAGAGCTCGGGACGAGTCGGGCTCAACTTTTTCTGGCCGAGCTCGAATTTTTTCGGGTACACGAAGATTTCGAGAAAACGATCTGTTTTGATTTTTTAAAACCAACCCGGAACTCGAAATTCAAGAAATGTATGGAATCCAAGGGGTTTACCGAATTCAAGGTATTCACAAATATCAACGAATTCGTAGAATTCAAGGAATTCACCAAATTCAAGTGATGCCAGGAATTCAAGGGCTTTACGGAATTAAGGGAATTACGTTTACGGATGATAGCGATGCGCATTAAGTGATCAATGCGTTTATATTAAAAATAACTGTCACCAGTAAGTGACCTGCTAAACATCCTTATGTATCTAATTCGGACCTGATAAGAACCTATATATACTTACTGGAAAATGTGTGTAAAAACATATAAGCATGCAGCTAATCAGTCTATGGCTTTGGATAAGCTAACAGCCTATCACCGATTTCTTATTCTGCTCAAGACTTTAGTCTTATAATTCTAACCGTAATCAGGATATTAGGTATCTGCGAAAAAATCGACAGATAGCTGTTCAAAGAAACCGTGAATATGCTGATATATGGGGAACTCGTTTTGTCATTCTCCCAGTTCACTGCATGTCATGTAAGCTTCTGAGAAGACCTACCATTCTATTACTAATAGTATATTCTGCTAACGAAAAATTCTGTCCAGAACAAATCAAAAGATTGCGGTTCATATAACCCATCAATATACTTACGTAAAGGGAATCCGTATAGATATTTTCCAAGTTCAATACATTTCATACAGTCTTTAGAGAAGATGATAGCAATTCGCCTTAAGTAATTATATCGTTTTTAATTAATAATAACTGACGGATACGGGCGACCTGCTAATTTACGAAATTCACGGAATTCAAGGAATTCATAGATTTCATGTAATTAAAGTATTCACCGAATTCAGGGAATTCACTGAAATCAACGAATTCGTGGAATTCAAGTAATTCACGAAATTCAAGAAATTCGCGGAATTCAATTATAGAAATTGCGCGAATTCCTTGAATTTCGTATATAT
>CAKNWU010092766.1:0-10327 GCA_932072015.1 Andricus quercustozae | reverse complement strand
TAACAAAAAAAACCCGTGTTTTTTTTTTACTTTAGACCACAAATTCGGATTCAGCGATTAAAAATACATAGAAATGGTCTCTTATGGTCCTTTGGACCCAATACTTTCGGGTGAGGGAGGGTCTGCACGGAGAACAATACCGTAAAACCTTGCCGAAACAAATTTTATGTTTCGTCAAACCAGAGTAGCCACATCCTATGGATTTCGAGTCGCTGAATCCGAATTTGCACTCAGAATTCTCGAATTAGCTTTTTTCACTTCCTAACCTCAAAAACATTGATTTTGTGTTGACTTTTTTGGTGATGGAAAACATGTTATCAAAGAATACAAACTTGTTCAGAAATTCTGACAGAAAATGAACATTTAGCGGTTCAAAGTACATAGAAATTGTCTATTTCCACAACGCCGCCCCCCACCCCCATATTCCCTTATGGTAGGTCGAACTAACCAAGGTTCCCGGATTAGCGAGATAGCTATGTTCCTCGTAGCTATGCCCCTCTGTGGAACCGCAGAGGCGCCTTTACTGTGATGCAAGTTAATTTGGGTAATGGTCAGGCCAGGACCAGTCATTTTTGGTCTGCTCCCGGTCTTCCTGTGAGCCCACAGGCTCCTCCTATCCCTGGTACCTTGGTACCTTCCGCTATGTCTTCTTCCTGAGGCCGATCGTGCCAGACGGTTCGCCAGGACGCTCTCCTGAGTGAAAGGTTGAATCCCTCCAATCGCCGAAGGACCACAGACAGGTACTTCCAGCTTAACTGGGAACCAGGCACTAGCCCACACCATCTTTTGGAGCAACTCAACCCCACATACTTTTAGGTCTGCGCCTTCCCAGGGCCTTGTCTCGGCCACTGTATTATGTAGCCTTGCTTTAGCCGCCGGGTTCGCTGCGACAAATACGAAGACCCCTCCACCACAGAAGGAAGTCTCGAATTTTGGCCATTGATCTTGGACACTCTTTCGAGTGCCTTCCAGGTGGCCTCCCTGAAGAGCTCAAACTGCTCCGCAGTTAGCTTGTGCTTCTTCATAGGCTTAGCCCCCCCCCCCCAAGGGATTTCCTCTGGGCCCCTCCCTCTATTCTGGGCCAAGTTTCCTGGTACCAAGGTACCAGGGATATGAGGAGCCTGTGGGAACATAGGAAGACCGGGAGCAGACAAAAAATGACTGCTCCTGGCCTAACCATTGCCCAAATTAACTTGCATCACAGTAAAGGCGCCTCTGCGGTTCCACAGAGGGGCATAGCTACGAGGCACATAGCTATCTCGCTAATCCGGGAACCTTGGTTAGTTCGACATACCATAAGGGAATTTGGGGGGGGGGGTCGGCGTTGTGGAAATAGACTATTTCTATGTACTTTGAACCGCTAAGTGTTCATTCCCTGTCAGAAGTTCCGAACAAGTTTGTATTCTTTGATAACATGTTTTCTATCCATAGTATGGGACTACTCTGGTTTGACGAAACATCAAAGTTGTTTCGGCAAGGTTTTACGGTATTGTTCTCTGTGAAGCCCCTCCCCCACGCTAAAGTATTGGGTCCAACGGACCATAAGAGACCATTTCCATGTATTTTTAATCGCTGAATCCGAATTTGTGGTCTAAAGTAAAAAAAAACACGGGTTTTTTTGTTACATACTTTTCAATGGAAAAACAGCAAAAAAACCAATGTTTTTTGAGGTTAGAAACAACCCTGAGGGTGATGGCGGAATTCTGACCTTGGATTCGGATTCAGCGACCCAAAATCCATAGGATGTGACTACTCTTTGTCCGTCGGACAACCTACTTTTTTTTTGTGCGGCTGTGTAATTAAAGATTGTAGGGCAAGAATGAACAATAGTGCTTCCCAACAAATTCAGAATCAGCCACTAAACCAGGGAAACTAGAACTCTCTCCTTTGGCAAGGTGTCCCGAAGGAGACTCAGGCGAAAAATCTAGTGCACCCATTTTGACTAATAAAAATAATTCAGAGGATGAGATAAGAACACAAAAATGTCATTTAAATATAGGCAGTACAATACTTTATATAAAAATAATTACTAGAGGACTTCGATACCCTACCATCATGATGATAGACACCGGTGCAGGACCAAATTTACTAAAGCTAGGCATGAGAAAATCTGACATGACTATTAATGAAGGCGAACGATTAAAACTCACCGGAATAAATGAACACCCTGTTTTTACTTTGGGCCAAGTGAAACTTGATATTTTTGGACTTTCAACCGTTTTTAATTTAATACCAAATGAAGTACCAGTTGAACATGATGAAGTTTTAGGCACTGCATTTTTTCAAAATAATAAACTAATAATTAATTATGCAGAGAAACAACTAAAAATTAAAAAAAATTACCCTTTCGAATCTTAATATTATATAACAATGACTGGTAGATCAATAACAAAAGTTTTTGTGGAAGTAATAAATGAAGAAAAAACAACTGGTTATATACCTCAACTATCCGTTGGTGATGGAATCTTTATAGGTAATGCGGTTGTTAGTAACAATAATGGTCGTGCCTATATAAAGGTAGCAAATATATTATGCAAGACTTTGATGAAAAAGAAACATCCAGAGAAAAATTTAATCAAAATTATCCAAATTTAAACTTTTCCAAACCAACTAAACGTAATCAACATAATATGACAGGGTACGTTCGACTTACCTGTCACTTCAAATTGATATCCGTATTAGATGTCTTTTAAAATTTTGAATCCATCGAGACCAAGAGCGGAGGTCACCTCGGTCTGGAGCACTCGTCAGAAATTGTTCATTTAGATTATTTACTCCGTAAATTCTGTTTTCATGTTACTTAACCTCCATCTGTCAAAACCGCGATCAAAGACAACAACTACAGGAGCCAGGGACGGGTCGTCCGATCAGATGTTTACCAGAAGTTTCCAACGTACCTATCACCAACCATAGTCCAAGCATCCCACGTTCCCATGGTTACCGGCTTCAATACAAGATGGTGGGCCACGAACACTCTGTACAATGAGTACCGTATCTGGCTGTTATCCCCACTGGTCTTTCAGCGCCACATCATCGAGGCGTGAAGTCTTGAAAAAGTCACCACTAACGACTCTATGGCGATCAGGGTTGAGTCGTTGCGTCAAAGGATTGCCAGGGTTCCGACACATTCAGACAGTTATTTAGGAACGCACAACAACCACGGGTAACTACCTAACTGTCACCATGGTTACCGCTTCCTGTTCAGATTCAACGTTGGGCCAGTCGGATTCTCGCTAGACGCCGCCACCTTTTGCCACTCTCTAACGCCATGTCACAGAGGCGTAACGTCACAGGAGCAACCACGACTATGGTGTTACTGAACTCCACTTATCAGTAACCAGGGGGCGTCAGTTAAACACCATATCACCAGGGCATGTGACGTCACGACCCTCAAACCTTAATAAGATAATCCGAAACCTGGTGAACGGGAGCTCATTGGTCGTCGAACGGACTATCGAACGAAGCTGTCAACCATGGATTGCAGCCATCATCAAGAAACTATTACCGAAAACCAAATTATGTAAAACTCGGTAATACTCGGTAACCTTGTATCGTCGCACCATTTCCGATTTTTACTAGGAGTGATATTGTCTTAATTATACCCAGACGCGCATATGTATGTATATTTTTATTTGCGACTAATTGTTTAAGCACCAATGAAAGATTTTTCTATGCGCATCTGCGCTCCCATCTGGTCGAAGTTATTTCAATTGTCACATGTAGCGGAACGAAAACGTTGAGAACGAGTCTAAATCTTCTCTAGCAAGAGTTTTAGGTGCAAATTGATCCTTTTTTTTGTTTAATTTAATTTCGTAGTTTTGAATTTGCCGCTCTAATTCTTGTAGCTCAAGAAGTTTAGAAACACTTCAAGACTCCCTAAATTGTTGAACCCTGTGATGGATTTAGACTTAGATTTATAATTATGCGAAAATTTTATTACGTCTAGGTAGTTTTTGAGAAGCAAATTTGTTCTTAGTTTCAGTCAGTAACAGTTTAGTGCACAGTCCCGCCACTAGGCGCGCTGTAGTTTGAAACTCAGTAAACGTCGATCTCCGATCTAAGCTTTAGGATTTAGTGTAGAATATCGTAGTCTAAATTATACCTATTAGATTTATGTTAAATATTTCAAAAATTGTCACTGAAATCAGTTATACCGTAGTCGACGATCATTCTTAGTTCATAGCTTCCTCGGTAGTCGCGCAGTGACTCAATTTTTGTGGACGCACCTTCATGCGAGCACCCTTCGAGTTTACGGTCTTGGTGCGTCGCATGAAATCTGTCACTTTCGTTCTTGGCCTAAAGCGGTTGACACGTGCCACGTTTTTTTTCTGCCACATCATCGTGGAGCATACTTTTATAAGGATCCAATCAATTTTTGTGTGGATATTTCTTGGATATAATTATTTTGGAATTTCATCTTCTTCTTGAACCGCCACAATAAGGAAGATGTCGAAGGTAAACTCTTTTTTTTATCTCGGCAAGCGACGCAATGGAGGGTCCGAAATACGAAAATGTGATTTGCGCCAATCCAACCATTGCCTCGCTTGACCCCTCCTTAAGTGCTCTCGTTAATTTTTATTATTGAATGCGGTAGTTAAGTCAGTGCGCAGGGTTTTCTGTTTTTGTTAACCATTTCAGGTTCACTTCAGTATGGGTATCAAATTTTTAGATTCCGTTTTCCTTATTTTTTTTATTTAAAGTAATTTGCCGGGCAGTTGATAAATTATCCTTATTTTTAGTGTGATAACGGGCCTGGCTGGCGCCCACAAAAACATAGAAAAATAAACTACAGATCGATATACGTGTACCCACGCATATACGTATATGCCTGAGTACACTGTACTTATTGTGGGAAAAACGCCATTCGCTGAGTGGAATAAACCAGCTCTCGCAATAATCCTACCGACGAATTATTGGATACATTTTTTAATCATGACAACATGAATCAGCACGTGTAATAAAACTAATAACTAAATACACTAATCAATTCCATATACAGGGTGAAGAATTGGGAGCAACCAATGTTCTTAAACATTGCATACGAACAACTGACGACGACCTTATTATGTCAAGACAATATAGATTTCCCCCTTTACAAAAAGAAGAAATAACTCAGCAAGTTAATGAACTTTTAGAAAACGGAATAGTAAAACCACCCTTGTCTCCATACAATACTCCAGTTTGGATAGTTTTTAAAAAGTAAGATTCTCGCTGAAACAAGAAATGAAGAGTGGTTTTCGATTTTAGCAAACTTAACGAAAAAACAATGGGTGATTCTTATCCTTTACTGAATATAACAGACATTCTTGATCAACTAGGCGGTGCTCAATATTTCTCAGTATTTGATTTAGCTTCCGGTTTTCATCAAATTAAAATGCACACAAAACTGCATTTTCCACTCCCTACGGGCATTATGAGTTTGATGGTATGGCTTTCGGTTTGAAAAATGCCCCAGCTACATACCAGAGGTTAATGGACTTAGTATTAACGGGTTTACAAGGAACAGAAATGTTCGTTTATCTCGATGATATTGTTTGATATACTGATACTCTTGAGGGACATGAAATGCGAATTCTTGAGACCTGAAGTAGGTTATTTAGGTCATATTATTGATAAACACGGTATACGCCCAGATCCGAAAAAGCTTGAAGCAGTTCGAAAATTCCCTATCCCCAAAAATGAAAAGAATATCAAGCAGTTTCTTGGTTTAGCTGGATATTATCGACGTTTCATTGATGGTTTGTCAAAAATTGCCAGTCCCCTGACACAACTTTTAAAAAAGGATACCCCGTTTAATTGGACGGAAAAACAGCAAAATGCATTTGATATTTTAAAGGAAAAACTTTGTGAAGAACCTGTTTTACAGCGTCCGGATTTAACTAAGTCTTTTATTTTAACCACGGACGCTTCTGGATTTGCGATAGGAGCCATATTATTTCAGGGAATAATAGGAAAAGATAGGCCCGTAAATTATACTTCGCGAACTTTGAATGATGCAGAGAAAAAATACAATCCTTACCAAAAGGAAGCTTTAGCAATCATTCATGGGGTACAACAATTTAGATCTTATCTCTATGGACGAAAATTTACTTTGGTCACTGACCACAAACCACTGGTGTGGTTTCAGAATTCAAAAGACCCATGCTCTAGGGTTACGAGATGGAAATTAAAATTAGCCGAGTACGACTTTGACATTATATATAAGGCAGCTAAGACTAATGTTAACACAGATGCCTTTTTAAGGAACCCCATTGATGATCCTGAAAATAAAACCATAATAAATTATATAGAATCAACGAAATCTGAATTTTTTGAATATGGTAATAATATAGAAGACATTGGAATAAAATCCATGAAACCTAAAAATAAAAAAGAAAAGGCAGAATTTTGGCTTGTAAGTGAAAAAACATCAGAGTTTGTGAATCTCAAGAAATCAATTGAAGAACTGAAGAATGTAATAAATCAAGTTATAAATAATCCATTCAGCAATAATAATCCAGTTTTGCAATGGAACGCCATGATAACTAGGGGAGCATCAAAAAAGCAAAGTTAAAAAGAAAAAATAAACAAGAATAAAAAAACGAGTCATAAGAATAAAATAAAAAATATTACTATCCAAGAAATAGAAGAAGAAGTCGAAGATGAAGAAGGAAAGGAAGAAGAGAAGGACCTAGAAGAAGACGGAAAAGAAGAACACTCTGCTAAAAAAGTACAGGTAAAAAAACGTGGTAGGCCAAGGAAGACTACCACTAAAGAAGAAGTCGAAGATGAAGACGAAAAAGAAGAAGAGAAGGACCTAGAAGAAGAACAATCTGCTAAAAATGTACAGGTAAAAAAACGTGGTAGGCCAAGGAAGACTACCACTGAAGTTAAAGTTAAACAGTTGTGTCCTTCCAAAAAAGGAAAGCGAGGTAGACCCATAAAGGTAGAGAAAAATAAGGAGAGGAACCTAAGAAACAAAATCATAAAAAGAAAGTTAAGTCAGGAAATTTATATATTGCAACAGAGGAATTTCGTATGCCAGATGGTTAAATTGAGAACCTGGAAAAACCCAGGCAATTTGTCATGCAATCTTCCACTCAGATTTTCGAAAGGCAATTTGAGTGAAGGACCTACGTGACAAATTGAGGATTTTACGAAGTTCCAAACGACGAGTTTGCTCATCCCTATGAATCATCTGTTATTCATTGACCTGCGTGTGCTGGACAATTCTCCTTGGTCACGTAAACAGCTTTCGATCACGTACCGCCGCCGTGTTTTCGCCTCCAAGCGAAAACATTGTGACAGGCCAAGGCTCGTGCGCCAGTGTCCCTCTCTCTCTCTCTCTCTTCCCAACGCGCGCTCTCTACCTTTTCTCAATTCTACTGCTATCTCTACTCTCATCTTCCTTCTCACCCTGGCGCACTGTTGAAGCCAGGAAGCTCAACCGGCGTTTCCTAAACTAGTGCTTTAAAAATAATTTATATCTTTTTGGGAAAACATAACAATATTCTAGTAAATCATAAAGCTACAAAGTGAAAATAAATATTAAGGGGGAAAATACATGAATCGCGGGTCTCTTTTTCTTTACCAAAGATCTCATTAAAAATACAAAATATAGTTTAAATAAAAGCACGCCTTCTGGAGTAACTACCAATCTTCCGACGGCTGTACCTGTGTATATGCGCTCATATGCACACGTACATCTTGATTTTTACCTTTAATATAGATCTAATTTTTAATGTTAAGTTAGTAATAGGAAGGTCGTTCGAGGACTAACTTGATTCATTTGGAAAATTAAACTTTAAAATTATTAATAATAAGTTATAAACAATTAAACTCGAAGGGCCATCCTATTCGACCTAGCTTCATGGTTCTTTTTGGAAAATGAAGCTAGGATAGATTTAGACTACTCTTTTGAATTTCATAATTTTAGCATAATTATTTATATTTTTAATTCCTAAATAAAACTTTAAAAATGAGTTTACTTTTGGTGCCGACGCTCGGAGGCTGTGGAAGTAGGATAGAGGTAGGCGTCTCCACTGCTTGGTTGCGACTCCGTTGTCGGCGTCTCGGCCAATCAGTGGGCCCGATGCCGTACTCCCACCGCCAGAGAGAGCTCCGCCGGCGGTCTCCGGGAGCGAAATGCTAGTCTGTAAGATCAGTCTTGTATTGACATCTCGGAAGCGCAGTTGCCTTGCTCTGCCTTCCATACGAACCTTTGAATAAACAGCCATCAAATTTACATAGCCTTCTGCTTCACATTTATTTCAGAGACCCGTCTCTTACTTTCGTCGAGTTGTAGAGTTCTCGTGTTCGGAATCAATTCCAGAGTATTTTATCATTCCATCGTGGGTCTATCGTGGTCGCATTTATTCCAGCATTCGCCTGAATTTCCAGAAGTGCCCATCGCCGAGGGGAATCATTGGTCATTTTTTTTCTTATCAAGTGATCGTCTCTGCAAAGTGAAGTTCGCCAACCAAAGTGAAGTGTACTAGTTATTCGTCTCACCGCTCTGCTAAACGGAGACTGGCTTACGGAGCCCTCCTTTTAGCAGCTTAAAATTCCTCATAGCGAGTGGGCCGGCCTACAGGTTTGGGTTCAAGCTACTAAAAGCAGTTTTGCGGTAAGAGGCAGAACAGCACCACGAGTGATCGTGACGTACATTATTTCACTTCCCCACTCTCACGTTTTCGCGACGGTATCCGGTTGTGTACGGGGAATTTCACCACCGTCGTAACCGTTGATAAGAGGGGTGCGCGAAATTTACGCTCTAATCGCCGGATACGGCGAATCCGGGCCCTGCAAGCCGAGGAGGCTTCGCTCGCCGTCGAAAAGCGAGAAAGATGGGCCACGGAGCGAAGGCTTGCTGCTATAGCAAGGCAGCAACGGGCACCCACACCGGAGAACGCAGCGAGGTCGACGAGGGCGTGAAGGAACACGCGACCCTCGTCCAAGGAAGCAACCTAGAAATCGTACACCACCCCTATGGCTGAGCGTCCCTCAGTTTAGTCAGGAGCCTCGATACGTATTCCCGCCTGTCAACATCACTCGTCGGGATTTGTCTCCAGTCGCCGGTCCCAGTAGACCACCAATCACCATCAACTGCCACAACTCACCCCCGGTTCCTTGGGCATTAAAGATCGCCCCTTCAGACGCGCTGCCTGCTCCGCGGGAATTCATGGAAATCCAGATTCTACAATCTTCAGGAACACCTCGGATTGCTGAAGAAGCGCGCGCCATCTCACCTGCTCGTCTCCACGAGTCATCCCCTTCGGCACTTCCGGTCGAAGGAAACCAAAATCGAACCCCGGTTCCTTCTCGTTCTGTCGAGGAGCCCGGGTCTACCGAGGACGTATTGTTTTTGTGCGCCGCCGAAACGCCGGAGACGTTCTCTCCATCCTTAACCGTATCGCCACCGTTGAAACGCTTCCGGGGAGATTCGCATCGCCGCAATTTGCAATTCTAATTGCCATCCTCTCGTTTTTCGCTTCGAAATTCGCTAGGTAAAAAAAAAAGGTGAACACCGAGCGACCACTCATCAACCCACCCTTTCCGGCTTGGTGAGCCCGCTCCGGGAATCCCCTCCCTAGCTCCTTCTCCATATTCCACTCCTAAACCTATCCCTCTACTCCGTCTTCACCCAACGTAACATACCGCAGGGGATGAGTCAACTTGACGCCTGACTCGCCGCAAGGTCCAAGAGACCCACAAATTCACCCTCCGCTAGACAGAACTAGCCAGGGCCCGTTTCGCGCCTTCCCACGCACTTCCTATCCCTCTCCTTCTACCTCCGTCGCTGTCTCTCTTCCTCTCACAGGGATATCTCTCGTCGCTACATACACACCGTACCTGTACATTCCTCATCCCTAACCCTTCCTCGCCCCCCCCCCCCCCCGGGCACGGACCCCCCCCCCCCATTAATAAAAACTTCACGGGGGTAGATATCAGGAATCTCAGAAGAAAAAACATATTAAGACAAATAACCCAATGATTCACAAGAAGCAGAATTTGACAATTTTGTTGAGGTCAAAGATCCTCTGGTTGAAGCAGATGAAAGAATTCCTTATGAAAAGGAATCAAAACCACTTAACAAATATGAAGTGAAATGAAAATGAAATGTTCCAGAGGATGGAAATTTATCTCTACCACAGCCCCCACCCGAACCCCCTCCACCTCATACTTTACCAGTTAAACGAAGTATTATAAGAAAGAACGTAGTAGAATGCCGTGATCAACTATCAATGCGGAAAGACAATTACACATATTTTATTTCAGTTGACGGAAACCCTCGTGATAACGGTTCAAGAGCTTTAGCAAAAAGAGAAAAGTTACCCAAATTTGTAAA
>CAKNWU010092713.1:0-10720 GCA_932072015.1 Andricus quercustozae | reverse complement strand
TTTTTTTTTTTCATTTTTTTCGTATCTTGTATAGTTTAACCGCAAAAAAGGATTGTATTCAGTAGCTTTTTAAGTGGATACAACCAGAACTGTTGGTTGAAAAAGGCTGGCTAATGAACTCGACCTTTCTTTCTCGTCCCTAAAACCGTTTGCCAAAGCCGAGACCAAAGCGCAATCCAATCCGATTAGTCTTTCAAAAGTTATCCAGTATACCATCATAAAACCTTTTTTTTTGGCTTCAGAGGGTCTCGAAACGTGGAGATTCAATGAAATCCGAAATGGTACCTTTTTACATAAGACGCCTTCTCATTATGATCAGAATGTAAAAAGTTTAAAGTTTGAAATTTAAATATTTTTAAAAGGGAATTGCAATCATTTGGAACATTTAAAGTTTGAAATCAGTACTATTTCTGTAATTTTCACTAATTCTCCATTGGCTGAATAACGACTTGAATTTCTTTGTATATTCCACCCATATTTTATAGAAACATACAGTTACATACAGTTCAGGTAGTGATTTTCAATTCGCATAGTTATTTTATTCAGTTTTAATTTTATTACTAGATCTGTGGAATTATATATTTGGATTGTTATCAACAATTTGTTGTTTTTCAGACTCTTTTGTAATTTTTACCTCTCTAAATGAGATAAATCTTCATCAAAAAAACGATCAAAGAAGGGGTAAAATTTTAGACTTTCTCTTGAATTTTGGATTTATAACTCATTCTTTCATCTGTGCCGGCAAGGGGTCTGGTCGGCACATAATCGGACACGTTTTTCATGTCAACACTCAGAACATGCGCACTCAGAGAGGCGCGATGTAAACAACTTCTCATACAGCACTGACTATCCGGATATTCAAGGATAGTCAAGGTCCGGATATTTAGATCCGGCCTTAATCTTAATATGTTGTGGGGCTGATTTTATTTCTCGATGGATTCTCCACAGATTTCTTAGGTGCGTGTTTCCTTAAAAATATTTGTTTAGCAATTATACAATTGTTGATTTTATGAAAAATATTTTTCTGAAATAAAGTTTTTTGATAATCACTTATCAAAGAAATTTGCACATAAACTATCAAGGAATAAAAGGAGTCCTGTAACATTAGGATTAAATAAGAATTGCAACTTTTGCCTACAGAGAAAGAAAAAACATAATTCTCTAAAAACATATTCTTAAATAAACCACTTCAACCTGAAATATTTTGTTTCTTAAGTTCGCCTTCAGTTTTCTTAAAAAATTAGTTATAATTAACAATGGAAATCTTTTCCTCCATTTTATAAATCATTTTAACCATATTAATTTTTCAAACCTGAGATAACTAATGTTCATCATCCTCATAATGTAACATATGCATCACGCAGTAAAAATTAACTATCATACTACAGAATATGAACAGGAAACAAACTAATTATAAATGCAATTAATTTCAGTTCATACAAATTTAGAAATTTGTTTCAGTTCCATCAAATACAATGTAACACAATGAACCCAGCAATCTCTATTTACAGTGACAAGATTATCATAAATCGGAATCGTACAATGTGCATACATAAATAACGAATATAGGTCAATAGCAGGAAAAAACAATAACAGGTTGAGTAGATAATTCGATGGAAAAGAGGTATTTGTTGACGATAATACAATTTCATTAACGACACAGTTATACAAATAACCCTCAAGGGATCGATTGTTATTACTGTGTGAGCTTCATGTTATATTTATGTTCCATCTATAACATTCCGATATAGGATCTCCCTGATTATGCACGTGCACGCACACAGCTAAACATTTACGAGTACTGTAAGTTTATGTGCCAATAACGTGCCACATTACAGACCAACAGCATTTAGTGCGCTCACGATGGCAAGGTGTTTAATATCGAAAATGCTAAGCAGTAACCCCAGCATAATCTAAACGAGTCTCCTAATAATTCTGATAATTATAGTAATTATAGTAATTACTATTATCCATATAATAATTAAATTTCAACCAAATAATTGAGTTTTCAACTCAAAAAGATCAATTTTAAAACATAATTAGACAAATTTAATTTTCACTTACAACAATAACTTTTTAACCAGGAAAAATAAAATAATTTCCAACAAATTACTTGAATCATCAACCAAAGCGGACTAATTTACAAACTAAAACGAAGAATTTTCAACAAAAGAGTTGAATTTCCAACCACAAAAGATTTTTTTTAGTTAATAATGAAAAAAAATCTCGTCCGAAATGTTGAATTTACAAGACAGAGAGACAAATTTCCGGCAAAAAAGCTGAATTTTTAACCAAAAAATATACATTTTCAACAAAAAAGTTGAACTTTAAATAAAAAATTTGATTTTTTACCAGAAGAATTAAACTTTCAACACAAAAAATACTATTTTTCAGCGAAATATATCAATTTTCGAATAAAAAAGATAAAATTTCAACTAAAAATCGAATATTTGAAATGTTACAAAAAGGAATTTTTAGTAAAGAAAAGAAAAACACGAATTTTCAACAACATTTTTTAATTTTTAATCAAAGAATGAAGTTTTAACCAAAAAGGTGAATTTTCATCCAAGAAGATTAATTTTGCTATCAAAACAGATAAATCTTCGACTAAACATGGAATAGTTAACTTTCCAGTTAAAAATAGTATATTATGGACCTAGAGGGAGAAGAGGGGCTTTTTCGACGAGTGTACGTTTTCAGTACGAGTCATAGGCGAGCGCGTAGCGCGAGCTTGAGACTGAAAACATATACAAGTCGAAAAAGTGCCTCTCTCCCTTTACGCATACGATATTTTTTATGCCAAATGGATGATTTCAGACATTTCTCGAAATACAGTCTTGATTTCAGTCCATGCTAGATTTTGAATAAAAAAGCATGAAATTTATGTTAACATGTTCCAAATTATCAAAAATGATTTATGGTAACTTACCATAAATTACTCAAAATTCATTTAAAAAAATGTCCGGAAATTTATTAACATTTTCGGTCATTTATGGTAATTTTACCGGTAAATATGGTGACTTACCATAAATTACCCAAAATTGCTTTTTTTAAATTTCCATTTTCCGGAAATGTATGAAAATTTTTGGTCATTTACGGTAACTTACCATAAATTACCCATTATTCGTTTTTAACAATATCCATAAATTTCCGGAAATTTATTAAAATTTATGAAAAATTTCGGTCATTTATGGCAATATTACTGGCAAAGATGGTGACTTACCCTGAATGAGCCAAAATTCATTTTTTTAAATTTCCATAAATTTCCGGAAATTTATGAAAATTTTCGGTCATTTATGGTAATTTTACCGGTAAAGATGGTAACTTACCATAAATTACCCAAAATTCATTTGGAAAAACTTCCATAAATTTAGTAAATTTATGAACAGTTGCGGCAATTTGGTCAGTTATATATGGTAACTTTCCATAAATAACCGCAAGATTATTATCTCATTTTCATGTTGTTCGATCGCATTCTGTATAATAAACAGAGAAAAAATTATACAAGAGAAGATGTACCACTAGGATAGACCAAACCACTCCCTAAGATGAACTACCCAATTTAAGGATGACCACTGATACATTTTAACTCTGTCTCTTCCATGACTTTTTCTCTCCCTATTAACTAAACCTTCACCCCCGTATTCTCTCTGTCTTTTACCTCTATACCCTAATGCCAAACGCCTCTCTTACTTTCCCTACACACTCTAACATCCCAGTCATGACCTTCTCGGCCCCATATCTCCTCTTATAGACCCTCTCTTTTATCTTCTCCTTGCCCCCTCCCTCTAAAACCATAACCACCTATACTCTTATACTCCTATGGCTTTAAACCACTTCACCCTTCTACATTATACCCTTATACCTAAGCATCTTTCTCACTTCCCTCCTGCCTACTTCTCTACCTCTCACTTACTGAATGTACCCTAGACACATTCACGCAACTTCCCTAACGTATAGTCCCTTCATAAAACTCTCTCCCTCTCTTTCTCTCTTTACTTATCTCCTGTATCGACACCCATTCGGGACATCTGGTTTGTTATACCCTCCACATCCTCTACCTACCTACCCCCATCCTCTAGAACGTTCTGTCCCTTCTATTCCTCCGTAACCTTCATCTAACCTCTTTATCTGAACGGGCGATACCCATTTGATCGCCGTCTACTACTTGCACAACATCTATTACCCAACTTTGCCTCACGCAGCTGTGGGATCGCCAGACTGCTGCTGCCGACCCTTGACAGCAGGGGGTCCGTTGTACCTAATGAGGAATGGAATAGAAAACATACAAATTAGACGTTTTTGTCAGAAAAAATAGTGGTATTTTAAATATGTAAAATATTTTATTATGTGATTTATAAGCGTAATTTATAGGCGTGTTATTTTAATATTTTCTCATCAGTTAATACAATTTTGAATAACATTTTTAAAGTAAATTTCTTATATCAGTTTTGTTACATAATTTTGATCTCGAAATTTCAGGTCTTTTCCAGGTTTCTTCAAAGAACTTTTAAAAAATTCTGAACCTTGCGCTGACAGTTCCATTGGACAAAAATTTAGAGACTATTAAAGAAAGAGATAATTTTTGTTTAATTCTTTCAATTTGTGTTTTCTTTTTGTTTTTGCTTGGAATATTTGTTTTAGGTCCTAGGTTTTTATGTAAATTTAAGTTATTGCAAACTCGAAAATTGTCAATTTTCTGTTTTCTTGTTTAACCCGGCGTCATGGGGATTGGGTCTATGAGACCCAGCACATTTTATTTTGCTTGAAGTTCGGTTACCGTGCGTGCGACATTGCCGTTCTTCTAAGTAGCTGGAGCTGCATAGTACCTTTTTTATTAATAAAGTAGTGGTATAATTCATATCTAATAAGTGGGTTATATGACCCACCCCTACGTCCGTGTAACAGTTTTTCACCCCCATGATGCCGGGTTAATATAAACTTCATTCATTTTAAACTCGGTACTTTTCTATTTAAAGCTTTATTCATTCGAAAGGATTTCTAATTTTACCTATTTTAAAAACATAGAACGTTTAAATTGAAAATTGTTGTTATCAATAAATGATGACACTGCTTCCCGTATTTTTCAATTTGCAAAAAATTCCCAACAAATTCTTGGATTTTCTGCTTTCCTGAGTACCTAGACACCCTGTTTTCAAAAACTCTTTTAATTTAACATAATCCAAATTTTTGAGCGATATTCAATTCATTAAAATATATCGACAATTGAAGCTTTCACTTGGAAATTAACGGACAATGACGAGAATATAGTGGAATTTTTTTAAATGTATTATAGAAAATTCCGCAATTGGAACAGTGCCCTTCTTCTAATTTTCGACTTACTAAGACAAGTAACATATCGCTGGAATCGACAAAAAGACGTAGCTTTCGAATATGATAGTTACAATAGTTACAAATGACTAATTGAAAAATTGAACATCGTTTATGTGAGGGGAATTTGGGTAGCGGGGGGTAGGGCAGGCAGGTAGACCCCTGTGTCGATTTTGTTTTTTGAAATTACTTGTTTGGATGACGAATTTCATCCAAGGGGCGATTCCAAGAAAAGACCAACCTTTTTTTCTTTAGTATATTCAATAGTCCTTCTTTATAATACGCTTAGAATTAGGTAATATAGATGTATTAAATATATATTTAATTATATTTCATATACCCACTATATATTTTCTCCAAGCAGTCTTAAATAATGAAATTCCCGGATTTTGAAACTGTTTTGATGATACATGTGAGGTTGAATTATTCTGCACTGCAAGGAGATAATTTATAGTCGCTTTTTGTTCCACGGTTGTTTTCACAACTGTTTAAGGTCTTGAAACTCGTTTTAAGCATTTAACCAGTCTTATTTCGAGGAAAATAATTTATGAACGCCTGTTTCTTATTTGTAGACAATGGATACGTTGAGATAGCTCATTTGTAATTCTCGATAATTAATAGAGGCTGTGTAATTGCTGAAAACTCGCTTCTTGTAATTGAAAAATGTAGGTATGAGTGCCAACATGATGATTCCCAGCTCATTGTGCGCGCGCCCCATTACTCAATGAATCGCACGACTCCACTCGCTGGAATGAGACAGCACGATGTAGCGACTAATTACTCCAGACAGTGGGTTCCGAGTACGATTCTAACAGATTTACCTGCTCTTACGTGCTGCTCAGTCTTTCATATAGATTTTAATGTAGAGCTTGGCGCATGATTAAGGATAAACGGCGTTATGCAATTTAAACGATGCGGGAGGTTTGTCTTGTGAGCATCCATCAACTCGAGGGTTTAGCAACCAAATCTGTCTCACATCGCTCTAGAGCAGAGATTACGCTTTTAGTGAAACTTGGTGTAGTAAATAGATATTTTGTAAACTTGGAAATTAATATCTTAAGTCGTTATTAAGAATTCATTGGGTAATGGGCCTCCCCCTCTCATTCCCGTGTGGAAGTGCAAATGGGGGGTTGGTCGGGTAGCCGACCAGTTGGCCCCACTTTAATTCGGGGGCTAGTCGGGACAACTGATTAGGGTACACGACCAGATCATTCACGGTGAATTAGTCCTGGGCTGGCCAGGTGACCCGACTTATCCCAGTCGAGATCTAGTCGGGTACTACCCAGATGGAACTAAACTGGTACACTACAACTACAACTACAGTGGTACTACACTGGCGCAGTACCACTATTGCTATACTCTAAAGATATAACAAAAAAGGTATTTAAAAAATAAATAATAATTGATTGCGAGTATTTTGTCTATAAATGTTGATGGCCCTTGTTTAGAACGAATGCATATATTACATTTTTAAACATTATATTACAAATAAAATCTCTAATGCTACGGAGTTTCGAACCAACATCTATACCTGAATATGTCGCCTAGCAGTTGGCAGTCTTAACCATTAATCTGTACCTACAGAATTTAACGTCAATGAAAAAACCCATTCTCATAAGCCACAGCTCAAAAAAGTTATAACAACCATTTTTAACCGATTTTTTTCTCATTAATTTGTTTATTATTACACGAAATCATGTGGATGTAAAATAAATGAACTGTTGACAGGAATATAAATAAAATAATTGTTAAATAAATAATTTAAATCGATTACAATTTTTTGACGTGTAATATTTTGTTTTTTCGCGTTTTAGACTATTTTACAACTATTTATTTTATCGCGTATTGCGACAATTGTTTTATTAATAATTTTTTTTAACTTTACTGTGACGGCTTGCTTTTTAGGTTTTTAGACTACTATATAACGATTAAGAATTACATCAAATGTAATTTTTTCTGAACATTCACAATTTACCATACAGATTTTCGTTGTCTCGTTGAATTCATATTAAAAATTTTCTTGCATATATTCTACAAGATTTGAATATTTAATTGTGTTTAACTTTTCTTTTCAAACAAGTAAGCCGCATTTTATCTCACACATTTCTTCTTATAAAAACGAAAAATTACAACTTCGAGGTTTTGTGAAAATGTTTGTTAAATGTGTTTTTATTATTTGAAAACAAGTAAATCATTGCGCTTTTGTAGAGATTAACTCATTATATATAACAGTTTGTCAGAAACTTCCAAACAAGAATAGCCAGACCAGAGCCCGACTAGAACCCGCCTAGGAATGTTGACATAAAAATAACATACACAGAGGATTAAGATTTTTTTGGAATAGCTCGACTAGTCCTTAAATAGTCCCCGACTAGAAATGTCCACCAAAAAGAACCCAACTAGCGACCGACCAGTCCCCGATTAGGGAAATTTTCTACAAAATTTCTCCGACTAGCCCCCGACTAGTGCCCGACTTTTAATGGGCCAAGTGGGGCTATTTCTACACAGGTTATTGTCAGGGAACATTAAATAAGAAAAGAAATATTAACCCGGTGTTTTACATGAAGCTTCTTAACTTGACTAATATCAAAATGTCGGGTAATAAGTGAAGATTGCGCATGGCTTACTTCTAATGATTTCGCACATTTCGTTTTTAGTATACAAATTTCTGCAGAACTAACAATAAATTTTGAATGAGTGTAAGAGAAGCTGCATTTCACTATTTTCCTGCTAAATAATCACTTTTTATAAGGCTTTTAATGTGATCGTAGTCTTAAGTGGCTCATTACTTGCGTCTTTACGTTAATAAGCTTGAAACTGTCAGATTATTTTATTTTTTACAAACTATATTATATTTAATTATCAGGCCCAATGTTCTTCCAAATTTCCGTTGATTATAATAAAATTGTTTGGAAATCTGCGAGTAGGTAGGGGTGGCGCAGTTGTATTTATGGCAATTAAAGCATTCTGAGAGAACTTAGGTCAAATAATTTAATCTATATACTGAGTGATGGCCAGAGAAAAAATTATACCATTCAAAGCAATTGTTTCATGTTTATACTAAAAAGTTTATACAATTTATTTTTTGACATCAAAGCGGGACAAAAGCAATAAACAATCAAATATTTTACATTAAACTTATACCTTTTTGTTGTCTTTTCTTCATTTTGAAGTCTTGTTGATGTTTTGGTGCTTTAATCTTGGGTAAAATTAACTAAATTTTTCATAAAGCGTTTTAACTCATACACTATGCACGAGTACCTAATGTGGTGCATGATTCTTAAATGTCTGTACAGTTATAGAACTACCATATCTCAAGTGAGAAACGACCAATCTGGTTGCAAAAGGTATCAAGGTAAAGATCATCGAATCTGCAAGGAATATTAGTTCCATTTTCCCTTATCAATTTGGTATTTGAGGTCCCGTGTAGAAAAATATTCTGGCGCTGGCCTGGTCCAGACCAGACCGTCTGGTTTCCAGTCTAGACGCTGCCCAGACGGTCTGGCCTGGGCCTGCCCAAATGTGTAACTTTTTGCTGGCTAGCCCCAGGCCAGACCGTCTAGTCAGCCGCTAGGTATGGGCTGGTTAGTCGCTAGTTATGGGATAAGAAAAAAAGTCTTGTTTTGATAGTGTAATTTCTTATTTTCTATCATTTTAGGCATCCTGTAACTTTTGTGAAATATGTAAAAAAAAATGTCTGAGCGAACTTCTTGACTCGCTGATCAGCAACAAACCTGGACCAGACCAGACTGTCAAGGTGATAACAAAAAAAAGTATTGTTTTGATAGTATCAATGTCTCATTTTCTATCATTTTAAAAAACCTGTAACTTTTTTGAAATATGTCAAAAAAAATTTGCTTATCAAGCTTAAGATTTTTTTGTTCTTGACTCGCTGATCAGCGCCAGATCTGGGCCAGGTCAGACCTTCCAGACCAAAGTTACAATTTTTTATCTTGGCTACTTGATCAGCACCGAACCTGGACCAGACCAGACTGTCAAGATTATGAGACAAAAAGTCTTGTTTTGATAGTGTGAATTTCTTATTTTCTATTATTTTAGACACCCTGTAACTTTTTCGAAATATGTAAAAAAAATGTACTGATCGAACATCGATTTTTTTTCTTCTTGGCTGGCTGACTAGCGCCAAACCTGTGCCAGACCAGCCTGTCAAGGTGATAGGAAAAAAAGTATTGTTATGATAGTTTGATTTTTTTATTATCTATCATTTTAAACACCCTGTAACTTTTTTGTAATATGTCAACAAAATTGGCTGATCGAACTTAGAACTTTTTTTTCTTGGCTCGCTGAACAGCGCCAGTCCTGGGACAGACTAGACGGTCTAGATAAGGTCAGACCTGGGCCAGACATTTTTCCACACAGGGTGCAATGAACGGAAATATTTGAAAAAAATTAATTGCTTTAGACCAAAATAAACATACAAAATATCGAAAACCATTCCATAAAAAAATTTTCAATGCGATTTTCAAGTTTACCCGGTTTTCGTTTAGGTACTTAACTTTTTAACATTGATTAAAAACCTGAATTTCAGGCTAAGATTTGAACTTCATTTTCTTATGTAATTTCAGACTTTATATGCTTCATTTTGTTGCAGCTTAAAATAAGTAAATTTTTCCACTTAAGTTAAGCTTTTTAGAGCGATAGTGGTTATTTTAAGACTTACATCCTATAGCCTAGTTTTAAGTAGGACTGATCTTCATTATAATACATATTAAAACAAGCCTATTGGTGGTCTTGCGTAAAGACTTTTGAGTACACAAGGCTCACATTAATTTTTAAAGCTCGCAAAAGACGTACAGGATGAAAGTCGATAGATCAACCAATCTTATGATTTATAACAAAGATAATATAATATTTCAGTGCATTAGTGAACTTAAAATTGATTATATTTCTGCCTCGTTCTCGAAATCACTGCGTGTAGTCTCGTTGCTTTTTATTTTTGTCACTTCAATTTTACAGATAAAAACAAAACTTCGACTCCTCGATTGCCATCTTCATCTGTAACAACATTCCCTTCTTCGTGCTTGCTTTCGCCAGACATATGAATCATATTAGTTTTTTCATTAATAATTTAGGTTCGGGAGTGGGAAAATCATAAGCGTAAATGTTATTCAAGAGATAGGGCCGATTTCGATGCTTTGATTTACCAAATAAAACAACTTAAGAAAAAAACGAAACGATCAGTCTATTAGCGAAGACTCAGGTTCTTTTCGAATTCGTTCCTCCAGTTATTCTCGTAATTAGCAATGCAATTATTTACGCAGTCGTCCACGCAATCAGTGAGACAACCTTATGCCGCTATTATATGACGCTTTCAGAAAATCCTAAAAGAAAATGAAAAAAATGAAGAAAAAAAAATGAAAAATCTGAT
>CAKNWU010092711.1:0-13659 GCA_932072015.1 Andricus quercustozae | reverse complement strand
TTCAACTCATCGACGTTCCATTTTACTGCGCCAAATGTGTAGAGCAGTATAGGAACGGCCAGCATATTGGTCGCCTGGATCTTATTCTTTCCAGATAATTCGGAAGCCAAAATTTTTCTGAGAATTTGGCGATACCTTTTTACAAGGGACGTTTTTAACACACGCACATCTTGGGTTTCCGCTTGCGGTATTCCAAGATATGTATATGTTTCTCCATTATTAAGATGTTGAATGGTATTTCCGCCTATGAGTTGAACATCCCGATCGTCACTCGATGGTGTAGTTTCTAGTCGTCCTTGGTGTAGGTGGACGCAGGCACACTTGTCCAGTCATTATTCAGTTATTATTATTATCATAAACATTATTTACATATAATAAGGATTCTAAAGAAATTTGCTCGCCTTGCTTTAATCTGGGCCAATTCTTCAACCACTTTAGACACATCCAATAAATTCGTAATCACTCGCTCAATTGATATCATAGTCAAGTTTGACAGTCTCTTTTCCGCCATTGCTGATTCCAAGTATGAACGTCAAAATTTCATTTGCACTCATGTTTGGCTTGAGGTAAGTTCTTAACGCAATAAGTTCATCAAACAAATCCACGCCTACTATATCTGAGCGATTTGCGTCTTCGTTTGTAAGATTTTCTTGTAAATTCGTGCAATTTTTAAGAATGTCTAACTTATCCATCTTTAGAACGGTAGTGCTGTTTAATACAAAACCGAAAATATTTTCGAATTGTTTAATAAACCAATTTTCGAATTCAATTTTCAACATAAGCTGTTTGTAAAATTTGTATAGACATATAAAAACAGTTTAGAAGAAAGAAGTTCTGTACCTGATAGTGGGCTTGTCCCGGAAAGTGTTTTGTAAAGAGAAATTTAAAAACCGTAACTTTCATGTAATTTAATTAAAAAGGATGGTCCTTGAAACATGTTTGAGTAAAAATTCAAAATTATTGTTATCACGGTTTCGTTCCAGGACACCAAATATAGCGAGGGCGGCGAAAAAATGTCTCCTACAATAATAATATAAATATAACAAAACCATTTTCATTGATAATTTTTTTTTCAAATTTTCCAAAAAATTATGTATACGGTATTTATGGTGTATGGAGAAATATAAAAAACATAACTTTCATGTAATTTAATTAAGAATCGTGATTTTTGAAACATGTTTTAGTAAAAATTCAAAATTATTGTTTTCAAAGTTCCATTCCAGGACACCAAATATAGCAAGTATGGCGAAAAAATGTCTCTAAACTTCAGTTAGCTGTATAACAATGCAGTTATTTATTTGATTCAACATGACTTTGATTGATTTAATCAAACATTATCAAAGTGTGTCGAGGAGTGCATATACAATTATACATATTTCGGTATTCAAAGATTTTTTGAGTAAAACAATTAAAAGAAAAGCTATTTAACCTAGTTCTACATTCGATTTCGTAAATTCACAGCAATTATTTGTCCAATGAATACTTCTTGCTGGAATATTATGGATACATATTTAAAGGACCTCAAGGATTAATATATATATATAGCATTAAGCTATTTCCCTTTCGGCGAGCCTCTAGGGGTAAGCGTAACACTACCCCATGCGGGTAGTGTTTTTTGGGTGGATAGTTTCTTGTAGTAAATAACTACAAGTGTGGGCTCACCACACCCACGACCGCCAAGAACAATGCATATATTTATATAAATATACAATATATATAATGATCATCGTAAAGTCTACATTCAAATATTCCTGAACCTAGAAAGTATTTATTAATGGAAAGAAATGGGCTCCAGATAAAAATTAAGCAAAAATCGAGGGGAACATCCCTGAAGACAAAGGCATGAGCAAAGGCCCACTTAGAAACTTTATTGCGACCAAACTAGTGGCACTAACAGACCGCGACTTTTTCAACTGCGCAGGCGTCGCGTAAAGAAGGAGTGACAAAGAGAACATCAGTTTTCTTCCTTACTCCACCATTGCGCGACACCTGCGCAGTTGAAAAAGTCGCGGTCCCTTAGAACCAGTGGACGAAACCCTTGTTGGTGCTGCTTATATTCAGTGCAGTTTGGCCGCCACCCTCCAAGAGCCAAATTTGCCGCCCGTGTGCCCCGCACACATTGGACCCTATTACGCGCCGGCCCTGTACCCATCAACACACTACTACTTTCCAACCGAGCAATACGCCTATAGGGTAGCTACGACAGCGCCACCAATTTGGAACTATTGAGAAGAAATTCGAATTTCAATTCAATATTAACGAAAAATCTTATAGTAAGCAATTAATTTTAAACCGAAGATTAATATTTTTGATTAAAATGAATTGATATTCACTGCTTTTTTTCGTAAAAATTGCCTAAATAATTTCGAGATACCCAATAGTTTGCGTGTCAGATGGCGCTGTTGTCAAAGTCACAGAGGTAGCCTACAGGCGTATTCACGCCTACCCTGAAAGGGAAATGGCTTAATGGTATCACAATAATAATAATAATAATAATATCCCTCGTGAAAAGAAAGATCAACTACAAACCACTCTAAGATCAGTTTCAAACCACGTTCGGTCTTTTTCTGGTCTGTACCCTTCAGCCTATACCTGCATCATTTTCAGGGCACTGAAATAGACACCACTTAATAATCCACTCTCTCTCTCTCTCTGAAACAAGGATAGCTGTCTGTATCAACAAACAGCAGTTGAAACTGCTGGCTGGGACAAAAGGACCGTGGTCTTCTGGGGACCAGAAAAGATCACTTTCCGATCACTTTCAGACAGTCCTATACCTGCCTATACTGTAGTCTCAAGTTGGTCTTGCTTTTCACGAGGGATTATAAAATAGAAATTTCAAATTAATTCAGGTACTCTGAATTGGAATTTTAAATCGATTTTATTTGCGATATCATTCACATTTACAATCTAGCAACAATACGAAATATAAACAGCAGAATTAATCAAGGTACAATGTCCGTTTCTAGAAAAAAACCTTGTTTAAAAATTTGAATTGTAATCTCGATTAAAAAAAATAATACTGGATAAAGACTATAGAAGAATAATATGATTGGAATGCCAGAAGAGCAATAACCCTGCAACCCTGTGAATTCTATCAGTCTTTTAATAAAAATCAATCGCAGTTGCGAATATGAGTTTATTGATCTTAAGAGTTGAATAAAATCGTTAAATCATCGAATAATTAAAAGCAGTGCGGCGGAGGAACTCCGTTCGGGCGAGAGAATTGCAATTTGGCAAAATATGACCAAATGCTCGCTCGCAGGTGTTCAATGACCAAAAGCAGTGCCTCTCCCACAACGAGTTCTCTTTAACTCAATCGCTTTGCATATACAGCAAGGATTCCGTCGGTAATAAATTCGAGTTGTTTTTGTTTAACCTTTTCATCTTTTTCAATCTCGGTTCGGACGTTAAATTAAATTCATAAAATCTGAAAAGTATTAGTCAGTTTAATCCGTTCTCATAAAAAACCCATTTTTTGTTTACTATCCAATCATAAAGATCAATTATTATCTTATCCATTTATGAGTTGTGGCGACGTTGTTTTTACATTGATGCAGTGACTTCGGACTGTTTTAGGTGGTGGATTGGCGCCTTATTTTTATTGTACTGATGAGGCCCTTCGTCGAAGGGCGAAAGCTCTAACTAACTATTAACAATAAAGGACCAGTAGCTAAAATACTTAACATCGTGATTTTTATTTACTAATGTTCGTTCCTGCTTAAAATCAATTAAAAACGGACAAATAAGAGAGGCAGTCAGTTTTCCAAAAATCGGTTCTAACCAGCATAAACTAGAAACCATTTTCTTTTTTTTACGTGGGAAGTAAGTACCTTCCGGTGAACGGAGAGAAAGCCCGCATGTAGGTTGTTATCCAAAAATCGGTTCGAATAAATTTCACTTATCCGGGGATAACAATCGAAGGGTTAAAAAGTTAAGTGAAAAAAAACAATTATAATTAATCTGAATTCTGCCTCCCTTCTAAAAACGGGAGTAGTGATAAGGAAAGGTGAATGGCGATTATTTGGATGCAGTAATTGGTAAAGTACCTGTATCGAATAAAACACACACAACAATACATATATTACAAATATCAATTTATATTTATAACCTGTTTTCCATTATATACCATGAATCAATAAATGTGCCTAATCTGTTCAAATATACAAAACTGTACACGTCTTATTTTACCTAATCAACAAAAATCCAAGTATCAAAATTTCCCAAGCAAACAATTATAAAAACCTTGAAATAATAAGGTAGAGGGAAGACCCATGAAATATCAATACCCTTATAAAAGGGTATTATTGATTTGTAACATTTCGATTTATTTGTGATTTATTGAGTAAACATTTAATTACTTAATAAAAAAAATTCCCGAACGTAACAATAACCTCAAAAAATATTTTTCTTGTCCCTGAATGAAATTGCCGAGTTTTATTTATTTGACAGTCGAAGGTAGAAAAGGTTTCTATCACTTTTGGAATGAAATAATTTATTACTAGGAAGTGGTTGCCTTAAAAATATTGAAATTCACACATTTTAATTTGTACGGTTTTGTATTGAGATCCTTCTAAATTGTATAATATGAAGTTGAAAACATCAACGATTTATTATCGGTTTTGAGTTTTGAGCATTAAAACTGGAATACCTAAGTGATCGTTCACGTATTACGTAACACGTTTTTCTATTATTTAAATAAAGATAAGAATGAATATGTTAAAAATTGAATTATTTTAGTTCGAGAAATTATTACGTTCTCATTATTATGATAAGCTATTGTTTTCATGTGAAAACTGACTATCTCGGATTTCTATTTCTGATATTTTGGATGAAGATTCAAAAAGAGCATTTCAAAAATTTTGAGATTATTTTTTTCAAAATTTAAAAATTCTGTGTGCGGGTATTCGTATTACTTGGAAGTTTGACCAATTCGCCCTAATTACTTTCTTTGATAAGACAAAAATGATCATAGTTATAGCATCTTCAAAATCCAGAAAAACGTAGGAAAATGACAGTTTTACCAAACAGCACACGGCATGAAAAAAGTCAAGAAAAGAAAACGTTTCTTTTTAGAAGCCCTACAACATTATGAGAAAAAATTTCTTAATTTTTTTGAAAAATTGAAAATTTAAATTTTGATCTCACAAAAAATAATTAAAAATAGAACATTCCATTTTGCGTTCAAACTATGCAAGATACGAACAATTATAATGCTAAACAACATTAAACGTAAAAAAAAATTCTTGGACAAAACGACACAAGCTACGAACAAAATAACTAGACAAAAGTTGTTCTCCCAAAAGAGAACTAAATATTTGTTATTAATCATTTTCTAATGGTACACGTAGGTTTGGTTTTAATCGTAAAAAATAAAAGAATTAAATTTTTGGACAAACGACACAAGTTGCAATAAAATATTTAATAACAAAATTGTTTTTTACAGTATGCACACTTTTTTTATTATAAAAAAAAGACAGTGAAAATACTTATGTTTCAATACCAATGCATATTATGAATTAATAAGAATATAAATTTCTTGAAATGATCTTTTTTTCAGGGCAGCTAAGAATAAAATTTAATGCAAAATAAGAAACAAATAATGAAGTGATCATGATAAATAAAATTGGTACTTTATTTTTCGATATCTGTGTAATCAATCCCAGGCCGAGGTACATAAATAAATGTAATATACATTTGATGTAATAGTGTTGAACATAATGTAGAAAAGTTCACATTTTGAAATACAAAACATTGTAAAATGAACTCTATTAATTAAAAACGTTACTTAAGCCGCACGTTTACTTTAAATGTTATACATTTAAATTGATTTTAATAAATTCTTCCAGATAGTTCACTTATGTTCATAAGAGTGAAAATTTATTATTTATGGCGGTATGAAAGGAATAAAAAATCTAGAGGCAGTAGAAGCAATCCAAACTTTTTTTTTTTTAATTTGAATGTACTTCAAAAAAAGTTTCAACCATATTGCTCAAAGTGTCGGGATTATTTCAAAAAATCATTATTTTGTCATTTTTAATTATGATTTTGATCATTTCAGTTTTTCGGAAGTATATTTTACACGAAAAATTTGTTATGTTGAAAAAATTTTCAGTCTTTAGGGGAAGTTTGAAGGTAATAATGCAATTTCACAATTCAAATAATGCATTGGAAAAAGTTGGAAGTGTCAACTGCTTTTCAATTAGTGTCTTTGATGGTATAAAAGTTTGAAAATATCATTCCCTAATTTATTGCTTAATGAAATCAAATTCACGCTTTATCAGTCACGACAATTAACATATTTTGGACTTGAATATAATACGTTGTGGTAAGTTCATTAAAAGAAATAATTGTAAAGTTTGTTTCTCTGATCACAATTAATAACTTTACCCAATAGCAGCCTCAGGGACGATGCTTGTAATACAATATAAGTGAATATTTTGCTAATAAATATTGTAATGCCGCCAAAATTCGAGAAGAATCGCAATGAGTTAAGCAACAGACAGAAGAGAAGACGGATAGAATTTCTTCGGAGAAATGTTCAGAATGAAAATGTTGCACGAGAGAGTACCCTGACGGACCGGCCGAACGCAAGCATTACGCTGGCGCGTAATGCTAAAGTAATATGGCATTATAATTAATAAAAGAAACAAAATAAATATGTGAACTGTTGCAATTACAATAATACGTTAAAATGTACGTTAAATGGTCAGACCGTAATTGCAACAAGTTTATTTTTTAGCGTTAAAAAATGAAAAAATAATGTGTCTGTCATTGCAGTCTGCTAACGGGGGTTTCATGCGAGTTGCCAACATGCAGGGGCCCGACTTCAATTACAGCCACTTTGTTTTTTTAATTGTTTAACGCTGAAAAGGCAACTTGTTGCAATTACGGCATGATCATTTAACGTAAATTTTAACGTATTATAATAGTTTCAACAGTTTACATATTTGTTTTGCTTCTTTCAATAATTATAATGCCATATTACTTTAGCATTACTTTAGCATTACTTTACCCTTACGCTATAGCGTAATGCTTGCGTTCGGCCGGTCTCAGAGAGAGTGATGATGATAGCGACACAGGGTCTACTGATAGAGCAACTATATCCTCGCATGAACATGATTTTGATAATGATGATGATCATGATGATGATGATGGTACTCATGATGCGCGTTGTGCAGCAGTTGTATGATGTTCAGAAGGCCTAATCCCATCAAAAACAGCGAGGATGGCATAAACAAATGTTAAATTATGTCAATCGATGAAAATAATTCTCCCCTGTAATTATACAATTTTACGTTGTAATACCTATTTAGTTTCATATTTTTCAACATTTTGTAAAAAATATATAGTAAAATGAAAGTTTTCAATTGCTTTTCCATACTTCAAGCAAATCTCATTTACTATCATTCAACTGCACAAGCGCACTGAAAAGAATATATGTAATCGTGAATGTAAGTAATGAATGAAAATTAAGTTCGAATATGCATTTTTATTACATACTTTCAGTGAAATTACAAAGGATAATTGTACTTCAGTACGAGATGATGTACCTTGTTCGTCACTCTCAAATCCTGGCGCTAATGCTTAGACCACGCAAACAGTACAGCACAAGAGAAATAAATGTGAAGGAACACGTTTTTTTAGACATATGTAACAGATCTGTTACCATCCGCAAGGAATCGGTGCGACCCTGCACGAAGGGATTGACGGACCGTACGCGAGGACACTCGGAACCCCCCGAGGGGTCCCGAAGCCCAAGACGACAACGAGTCCCGTCGCGTCGTCAGTCTTGGTTCGTTCGCCTTCCTATACACTTAATTTGCCAGTGCTAGTGTCTCGTGCTCTCAACACGCCTCTCCGTCCAGGTCGGGAACCTGGAGACCGTCGAGCTTCCAATCGTTTCCTAGTTAGGAAACTCCTTCGTTTCACTGTCCACGCAGCATCCACTTTGGGATGCCAGCTTTCCGCCACGGACTGGCTGTCCACGAATTGTAAGTGGTAATAAATGCCTCTGTATTTAATTACCGGATTTGTTTTAATGTGTTTATTCCCTTTCTCTCGGCGTCCTTGTTCCCTGATACCTCCTCGGTAGGCACCCTCGCTATACATAGCTCAACGTCTTCAGTACGTTAACGTATATTTCCATATATTTAAAAATTAAATGTGTAATTGATAATTAATTAATGATTATTCATTTTTTTAGTGACTTGAAAGTTTATATGATCTTCTTGGGACGTAATACTTAGTTATTTTCATCAAAATGAAAAATCTTTAAATCATCATTATTATTCATCTTAGTTATTTTACAAATAAGAATGTCGTTATGGATTATGAGGTAAATCAGTTATGAATATTGAAAATATCTATTTACAGAAATGTTGAGAATTATTGCAGAGAAATGAAAACTTCTCTTGCAGATTTAAGAGAAGATGCTCCTATTGAAAAGGCGAAACCGTTGTTTGCTCCTCCTCAAGGTTTTCCTTTACAACCCCTGAAAGAATTTAACTCATTTTAGCAAGATGAAGTGATGCAAAATAAGCTGGACCAATCACAATTGATTTTGATACTTTTTTTCTCCTAGAATCCGAATCTAAAACCGAAAGCAGTGAATTGAATCGTTTTTGAACAACATGGTATAAAAAGTTCCGAAACGGGCTTCTGGTCCAATGAACATGTTTTGCTCAAAAACTGGAGTCAATTCAGTATTTTCGATTTCGGATTAGAATTTTGTTGGAGAAAACTCATCCGAATGAGTTGTCAATGGCCCGATAAAAAATGAGAGGTAATTAGTTAATTAATTAATTGTTCATGCCCATAAAATGAAAAAACTTTAGCTTTCTTTGGTATCAAAGCTCTATTTATGATCTTTTTTATTATTCAACTGACTCTTACTGCCATTTTTATATCTACAACAATCTTATTCTCATTCCTAAATGTGATATATAATTCCTGGAGAAAGCCTTTAATTTTTAAAATCTATTTTACAGTACCGTGAATTAACGAAATATGGAGGAACAAAAATAAGAGAAGCGCTTAATTTTGCTTTCAAAAGAAGCATCAGTGACAAACTTGCGACAGAATTCATGTGGTGTTGCGAAAAAGAAACTACAAAGTTCAGTAATTCTAAAGTGGCTGAACTCTTGTTTAGTGAGTACAGACAAAATATAGGCCTTGAACTACACAAATAATAAATTATTGCAATAATTCAAATTAGAAATGATTAAGGTGTTAAGAAATGCAAAATAAAGGTACCGAAATAGTCTCAAACCTCGCCGAAAACACAAAATATATCAAGAGACTGAAGTAGGAGAATATGATTTTCTTTCCGAAGAAGACGATAAGGAGAATGCAAGGGCGTACGGAAGTAATAATAATAACTCGGTAAATGAAGACTTTCAGCACTCGGAAGACAGACAGATGGATACAGAAGATAGACAGAGTGAAAGAAATGACTCCTTGTCCAATGAGAGTGATGCTTGAGATCAAATAAGCGTTTGCCTTACAATTACTTATCTAGATACGGGCTGAAGAAAAATCAAAGTTCTTGTATAATACAATACGGAGTGTGCAAAAGACTCGAGCCTAAACATTGAATTTACTTTCTTATGCAAATAAAAAATTCTTGAAAATACTCAGACCGAATCCATTTCGAATCAGGTAGGCAGTGAAACTTTCAGTCACAGAATAGGTCGCTCATGTTTTTTAAGGGAAATAAAACGATACATATTCAACGTTTTAAGGGAACAAATTTCGCGAAGTTATGAGTAATTAATTTTTCAAAGGTGTTAACTAAAAATACAATTTTTTTAAATACCTGTATCACTTTTGACCTAATTGAGATATTAAAGTTTTCTTCCCTGTCCCTGGTGAGGCGGCGAGTATCCCGAAAATATTAAAAGATGATTTTCTCAAAGTGCCAAATCACTTTTATGGTTAGAAGAATTTTTAAAAATAATATACAGTGCCTTAGCCTGTCTGAAGCTTACGTGATTTTCTGCCTTATTAGTAAAAATTTAGAAAGAAGAAAGTTGTGGTTTTTCAGAATATAATCTTCGTACATTTTGAAGAAACCCTCCGCCATTTTGCAAATTTTCCATATTTTAAACATTTCCAACCGCATAACGAAAATGGACAATAAACCTTACCAGAGGCAGCAGCAAAGAAAGGTTAAATATTTCAATTAGGTCAAAGGCGTTGAAGGTTTAAAAACTATATTTTTTATTTCCCTTTATAAACTAAATATTTCATGGGCGTTTGATTCTCTGATTGGATTCTTGGATTCTCTCTGATTGGATTGATCGGCTTCTCTGTGATAAGACTGAAACGTAAATTGTAGCGTTGTCTATTTATAAATCAATAGTTACTCACAGTTAAGTTCGTTTTATAATTATAATTTTATTTTCATCAAAAATGGTCTTGATAAGTGTTTAAAGATAACCAAAGATCTTATGTTTTAATAGTTTTCCTATTCGAAGTGCAAAAATCATCGGATTAGACTCTATCGAGTTCTAACATTTCTAAATTTCTTGAAATAGTAATCTATTTCATGCTTCAAGGATCTTCGTACACCCTCAATTACAATAAATGTTCTCTTAAAATTATAGTGCTTTAAACAAAATAGCGCGACAAAGGGCGTTATAATACTGAAAATTAAATCTTAGCGTTAACTATTTAATAAAAAAAGCGTTTAAATTACGTTTGTTTTGCGATTATATTTTAAATTTGTCTCCTTTAATGACGATTATATGTTATAGTAATAATTAGATGAAAAATAATAATTTATTTATATGAAAAATAATAAAAACATTATTTATTAAAAACAAGTGCCTCTTCACCGTCTCATTCTTATTGACATTGTACTAATTTTCAGCATTCTAAACAGTGACAGAAACGATTAATGTTGTGAATCGCATTTAGATTAATAGACATTTGTTTTTCTTAACAATGTGACATATGCGACGCAGTTGTTGACACATATGTCTAAAACACTTTGCTATCTGGGTATCGAGGTGGTGAGGTGGGTCACTGAAATCCGATCATGTGGTTAATGGATGCTCCCTGTACATATCTGCAATAATAATTTTTGTATGGAGAACGTTGTTGCGACAGTTAATTTTTATCAAAATCTAAAATTTGTAAACTTCCATGCAGGAGGATTGAGGTTCGATCCCTGAGCCGGTATCAATGGAAATTTTTCTACTTACTTGTACCGGGGCTTTGGTGGTTCGGATCCCACCTTAAAAAGAAGGTCCCCTTAGAAGATACTGGTTACGTATCAAGGTAGAGGCCCCATGTCGAGGGGACAAGCCTTGATGGTCACTAGTCCATTTTGAGAAGACTCGAAAATGAGTTAGCGATCTTCTTGCGCTTGAGGCACCTGCAGGGGAATCATGTTCGCTGGTCGATTTCGAGTAATTAACACACACATAAACTTACAGAAGACCCCAGCATAGTTCCTCGAATCTGTGCATCTAACTGATGACCTCAGAGGGATCGCTTCGTCCACCCTAGCCTGGCCGTATTGGCTTCCTGCGGCCTGCTAGGAGGCTGCCGAATAGTCCAATCATCTAGTACTTTTATCCAGTAATTTTTGGGGGAGTCATTTTTTTTCTCTTAAATACTTCATTTGGGGGTGCATAATAAGGGGAAGGTTCTGTGAACAGAATTTTGTCCCGGAACACAGAAATTTTTTTTGTAAAAGGTGCAAAGTATCACATGTCAGTGGATTGTTACTTTCCTGTGCATTTTAGGGATAAAAGTGTTCCTACCAAAATTAAAGTAGGTAAAATTCTACGTAAAACTAAAAAAACAAGTTGTTCTGCCGCCAATAGTCTAGGAGTTACGGTGTTTCAAAGAAACCCGATTTTTTTCAATTTTTTGACAAAAATCACATGTTTTTTTTGTTTCTCTGTAGCTCGGAACCTGATAGTCAGATCTAAAAATGGTCAACATATGCATTAAAGTAGATATAAATACCTATAATTTCAAAAAAAGATCATTGTCTTAACTACAATAGATCGCGAGTTAGCAGCTGCCGAAGGTGACCTATTTCGATCTGAATTTACAGGTAAATGCCCAGACTTGAGTTTTTTGTAAATAGCTCATTTCGGCTTTTTAACCGAAAACCCGAAAGTCGTGTTTTTTGGAAATCACTCGCTTCATGGATGTCACACGAAAAAGTTCTAATGACATAAATGAAAGAGGACTTCATTCTGCGTGAGTTCTAAAAAAAAATTTCATTCCCCTAATAGGTGACCTTGAAAAGTGTACCCTTAATCAGTTTGGTGACTAAATCGCACCGCGGAACAAAACTACAAACATTTTCTAATGTTTAAATAAATAAATTATTATTTGCGTAAATAAATTTCCATCACCAATCAAATACGCATTTTTTCGGCATTTTTTACTGAAGTTTCTATAAGGGACGCTTATCATAGACCAAAAATGAATATTTAATCATTTTTAATCAATAAATAATTAATTGTTTAAATAAAAAAATTTTCATCACCCATGAAGTGTTAATTTTTTGGAATTTTTCACTTCAATCTCTAATAGGGAGGCTTATTATAGATCAAAAATGAATATTTAATCATTTTTAATCAATAAATAAATAATTGTTTAAATAAATAAATTTTCATCGCCCACCAAGTGTTCATTTTTTGGCAAGCAATGCGAAGAACTGCACATTTTATGGATGATGAAAATTGATTTATTTAAACAATTATTTATTTATTGATTAAAACTGATTAAATATTAATTTTTGATATATAATAAGGGTCCCTAATAGAAAGTTGAGTGAAAAATGGCAAAAAATTAACACTTCATGGGTGATGAAAATTTATTTATTTATTGACTGAAAATGATTAAATATTCAGTTTTGATCTATAATAAGCGTCCCTAATAGAAATTTAAGTGAAAAATGACAAAAAATTAACACTTTATGGGTTATGAAAATTTATTTATTTAAACAATTATTTATTTATTGATTAAAAATGAATAAATATTCATTTTTGATCTGTATTAAGCGTCCCTTATGGAAGCTTCAGTAAAAAATGCGTATTTGATGGGTGATATAAATTTATTTATTTTAACAATAATTTATTTATTAATTGAAAGTGTTTGAATATTAATTTGATAATTAAATAGCTAATTGATCACTATTACTTGAGTTAAAAAAATATATGTTAAGAAAATGGTTGTAGTAGTACACGACTTTTGAGCACCGAAGGTGTTAGTGATGCTAGGATATGTGTAGTGTCGCTGGAATCAAATGGGAGGCCAAGAACCTCTGCGGCCCTATCTGCGCACGGTATAGAAACGCCGAAACATTGTTGGGTTCATGTTGATGTACGAGTCGCATAAGGGCATCTGCACTATTTAGAACTGAGCAGGCTGTAGCGAGAACCGTTCTTCGATGAAGACACTCCAAGCTTAGCAAGCCTCTACCCCCTTTATCTCGAGGTAGGTATATTCGAGGTACGGAAGATCTAGGATGATGACTTCGATGGATTGTCATCATCTTGCGTGCGCGTCGGTCAAGTCGCTTCACCTCATCGACGTTCCATTTTACTGCGCCAAACGTGTAGAGCAGTATATGAGCGGCCATCATATTGCTCGCCTGGATCTTATTCTTTCCAGATAATTCGGAAGCCCACA
>CAKNWU010092698.1:0-18265 GCA_932072015.1 Andricus quercustozae | reverse complement strand
AGGGAGAGAAAGAATTGCAAACAAGCTGTCGAGTTTTCAAAAGTTATAAGTTTTAAACATTAAAAAAGACTTAAATATCATCGATATAATGATTTTATGACAACCCAATTTTTTTTGAACAAATGATTAAAATTGTAATAAAAATCTCACTTTATTTTCTATCAAAGATTTTATACAATAATGATAATTTTAATATTTTAATTTCTGAGGACGCTGTTATTCTACCTGATTTCACGACTTCACATTTTGGCCGCACTGAAAAAATAGATGGTGTATTGCAGCGCAGCGGATCCTAATACCGTTTCAGTTATTAATATTGCATCGTTCATACACAATTATTATTAAGATAACTATTTAAACTTAGAATATAAATTATGAAAACATTATCGTTTCTCAATGAAAACTCAAAAACCAGGAGAAAGTATTAAAAAAATTATTAAATTATGTTTCCATAGCAATTCATTGCTACTCATTGAATTAGTAAGACGGTACTACTAAGTAGATGAGTAGAATACCTTTACTCATTCATTTAGTAACATAAATATTACTATTTCATTTAGTAAAAACTGATAAAATGACTAATTTAACAGTCAGATACAATGCTACTTAATTGCATTAGTAAAATTTCTACTAATTCGGATTTAGAGAGTGGGTTTACAACATTAAACAGAATCTCCCTAGAGGGACCTGCTGGTTCTAGTGTTAAGTTGTCAGTCACGTCTCAACAGTTCTATCACACAGATAAACAATGCTGTACTTCAAGATACGAACGCTGGCCTTCTTTAATTCTACAGTTAATAACAGTAGTTCAGTTCTTAGAATCTCCTTGTAAAAAGATGTAAAAAGAGTTATCTAATGGACGGATCAAGTACGTCAAATGAAAACTATCGGAAGATGCAATAGTGATCAAACATTTTACATATCAATTTCACTCGGATATCAAGTAGTGTAACGAATAATGAAGCTACTGGACAGGCGCTGATCCGGAGGGAAGCTTCAGGGGGGCGAAACATCCAATAATTACCCTTCCCTTTCCACTCTCAAGGGGAGAAGTTGGTAATATTTTATCAATTATTTCTTCACTTTGAATTTTTATTATAAATGATAAATATATTATTTATCAATTAAATAAAAATAATTAAGACATGTTTAAATAAACGTCGTGCTCTTTTATGTACCAGCTGCGGCTTGTATCTTATGATATAATCATTAATCAAAAACTATAAATTATTCATAAGATTTTCGAAGCCCAGCATAAACTATAAAGAGCTTATTTTCAATCAGAAAAATTTAGGCATCTATTGTCTGTGAGTGAACAAAGCCAATCCTTTAACCCGAGGAGCAAGGTGAATATTCTTTCTGCAGTACCGTTACTTATCGGCAATGTACCTGATATCTGAAGAAGTTGTCTTATCAATTGGTACACGTCTTTGTTACAGGTTGATAAAGCTTGAATGGCCGTGCTAAGAGTGGGTGGTTAGTCACGGGTTCACTTATTTTTCCATAGCACGTACTCGTTTTGCAGCAGAAAGACTCCAGTTGATTCGTTTACACCAAGTGGAGGAAAGCTGGAAAGGTAAGATTGGAAATACGAGTGGTAGGTGAAAAGCCTAAAACGTACTCGAATCAAATCTTAAATTTAAATCCACAAGCACATTATCCAGCAGATGAATAAAAATGGACCGTCGGCAGTGATCTTCTCTTCTTTCCGTTTGGTAGTTTGCACGTTGGATTTTCCGGCGACAGAGGCGAGGTTTTTTTATTTTAATACCTACATGAGTAGCAAGTGCGTTCACACGTAGGGTGTTGGAAATAGTCATTCGCATCCAGGCGAAGCTCTTCGAGAATGGATATACTATCAGACACGAGATCAGCAGCTTTATTTAAATCTAGGTTGACTTTCTGCAATTGTTTGCTTAGAGAAAGAGATAGAGCAAGAATATCGCTCAGGCAATTCATCGCTACCAGAAATTTGCTATCGCAAAATGATGTTGATAAGAATTTAGATTTCCTAGATGTAGAACTGTCTTGCCATGTGAAGATTTCTTCTAATGAGTCCAGAATTTTTGGAAGATCCGTAAATAACTGGATAGCTTCATCATGTCGATCCACCCATCTAGTCTCACACAATTTGATTAATTATTGTTCCAGATGACGTAAAAGATCTGCGTTGCGGTTAGCGGATGCAGTAAAGAAAGAAATTACTTATTTCATTACACCTACGCTCTTTCGTAATAGTACGACTTGAAAAGACTTGGAAAGTGATAAGCTGAAAACATGATTCTTACAAGAACATTTCTGTGCATTGACACATTCTTTTTGTACCATAATCGCAGCAACCTTTCGTTCAGACAGCATCACCGAGCGTTCGAATGCAGCGGTCCAAGAGTAGAGATTCGTTTTTTCAACTTACGCAAATCTATTTATCCAAGGGCGAATGTTAGGGAATATTCTTTTCCATTCGCATCTAAAGCCTTTCTGGTTAACTGAGCATCTTCTTCATCAGAGATGAAGCCCAAGAAATCCTTTCTTATTTTCTAAAAGTTATGACTATATCTCAGAGTAAGGAGTTTGAGATTTGTGGCTTAAGTCAGTGGTCTCGTAAAAAAAATTCTGTGACGATTGGATAATTCAACTCTGTTCTCAATTATTTCTGTAATGTCTTGACCTCAACAAATAATAAGATTGTTCTGCACAGTCCTACTAATATATTTTGCTCCAGAAGAATTATTTTGCAAGTGGTTCCTGAGGTTCTTATCTACATAAGATATGCGGAACGAGAGCAGTACCTTAAAATTATAGCACCCTTCCACCTATCTCACAACCATCTTTTGCGTCTTCCCCTACTCGGTTTGATTCCACTACCGACTTTTCAACGAATGTTGGAATTAAATTTATAACCTACTTAATAATTTAGTTTCAATTTATAAATGGTTATCAATTCTAGACAAATACAAAATCAATACAAATTGTTTTATATTTACGATATAAACGTTTGCTGTAAGCCTCCAAGTCACCTTCGTTCCCAGTAAGTTTTGAAAAAGCAGTGAGAGGCTAAATGATGAATTTCACTAAAAGAGTTGTATTGAGCTGTCTGCGCCAAATTTATTGGTGAACCAGGGGCAATACTTGCAAAAAAGTCCCTGCTTGTTTACAGAAAAAAGTCACTTGCATTTCTCAAAATTTTGGATATTTACAGTGTTTGTTACTGTTTTTACACATTTAGGGGAGAGTGGGACTACTTAGATCACGGGTCAACTTCGATCGCTAGCGATTTTTTTTCTTGAGTTTATAATCTAAAATCGAATTGCTGCCAAAATTTAGTTTTACTAGTACACCCAATGTCGCACATGTCAAAAATTGTGTTGACAATTGTGTTTAATTCGTTACAAGGAAAATTGTCGGAAAAAGTTTGTTACAATCAAGAAGTGTTCCCGTTTGAAGTATTTTCGAATTTGGCGCTCACATTCGGAATATGGGTTCCAGAGAATGTAAACAAGCAATACGTGCTAATGAAGCACATTTAGTTTTTTTACATTTTTTAATCAATGTGATTGGAGTAAAACAACTGTTTACAAGAAATAATAACTATAAAGTTAGTAGAAATAATTCTTTGATCACAAAATAGACTTATGACGTAAAAGTAAATATATTTATTTGATTATACTCATTAAAAATAAATGATCGGTTTTAAATTAAAATAAAGGAATACCTTTTTTACCACAAATATGAATTGAAAGTAATTCCTGATATTTGTATACACTTTACAGTTATTATTTGTTGTAAACAATTGATAAACACGTTCATTCATTTTAAATAATTGCGCCAGCGGTTAGAAATCCTATTGTCGATGCATGGGTGACTGTTCTCCAACTGGGCTCGAGCTTGAGCCACTAAAAAATCCGTTAAAAACTAATTAAATCAATTAAATTGATTTATTCTATAGTTCATTCAAATATTAATATATTAATTAAAAATTCGATTGGATTTTTCAATTTCAATTCAAAATGGAAAGAGCAGATATGTTCATTAAACATAAACTATATTTTATTTTATATAAGATTTTATAGAAGTATATTTTATTCTCTGCAAGAAAAAATGCATTATTGTTTCATGATTCTGAAAAACATAAATTTTTCAGGAGTGTTCATCTCTGTAGACTAATCTATCCAACTGATTTAAATTAAATTTTAATGAGCAGTCTTAAGTGACATATTCTCAATACATATTGCAAAACTGTTCGATATCTTAAATAGTTTTCGAAATTGTACCATATTTTTCATTTCTGGATTATCATTTTTTAAACCAAATGCGTAAAATTTTAAGAACTATACAAGATATCGAAAATTCCTGGAAAATAAATCAATAATCTGTTGCTAATGACTTCTCGTTAAATTTGGTACCAATCAGTTCAATGGATTAGGATGTAGAGGCGAGCACAGGTCGTAAAGTGGTTTTTATGTTTTTTGTTGTTGTATCGATCTTACAATCAGCGGCCAAGTTTCATTAAAATGAGCTAAGATATGCGCCAACAATTCACAAAAGCTCCAAAATATATGATCATTCCAGATGAGGATTCTTGGTAGTTTTTTTTGTACTTGGCGACGATTCGCTACCACAAATCTTGAGTGAAAATCTGTAAGAAACATGCACGACCTTCAAAAACAAACAAAAACTTACAAATAAAAAAATAAAGAAAACTATGAAAATAAGAACACCAAATTATCTACACTTTTCCACATATTTATAATTTCGATTTACAATCATTTTTTCGACTTACGCTAATATTTCAATGAAAACTGATAGAAGTTATTATATTATTCAGAGCATTAATTGACTTCAAACTCATCATACAAATTTTTAATCTGCAGGTTGGAAATTGCTCATATATGCAATTATACATTTCTTCCTGGTATTGATTGTGCATTAATTTTATATGGAACTTGAAGATTGTTACATAATTGAAATCGAATTCTTAGTAAATAATATTGCTGTCAACAGAAGCGAATTAAAAACGCAATATACAAATTCCCACATTTTTAACGTGCATTAGTTTCAATAAAAATAAGACGATCGATAGTTTACTCACTCTAACGAAAAAACTTTGCTTTTTACAGAAAACAGATTGTCAAGCTATCACTAAAATAAAGATCTTAAATCTTCAATGATTAGATGCTAAATTTTTAATTTACCTTGGAATTTATTTCGACGTAAATAGATCTGGTGGCATTTATTTCTCCTGGTCGGTTGTAAGAACGCGATTTTCACATATTTATCATTAAATCATTAAAAAAGGAAGGTAAATGATTTTTCCTAAGTGATCTATTACAGTAAACCTACTCCCAACAAATTTGTTTAAAACATTTTATTTTGCTACTTTTCAACTCCATTTTTTTAAATTCAATTTATTTGGGGAAACATGGTTAAACTTAGTATCAGTAATTATACGAACAAAAAAAGTGGAAAGATACGAAACAAATCCCCAAAAATGGAAGAATCGGAAAAATATTTTTCCCAAACTACCTCTTTTACCTGACATATTTTGGATTTTACATCGTTTTATATATGTGCTTTTATAAATATATTACTGTAGTAATTAAAGACATGAAAGTTATAACTGGATAAGGGCCATTTGAAATTGGCACCTCGAATACTTTATTTTATATCTAGCAAAGTGAAAACCTCATACGGTCCTTATACAGTTGTCATTCTCATGTCTTAAATTGAACTTAAAAACTAAAAATAGGAAATTAAGAAATCTAGTTGATGATCTAATTCAAAACGGTGCTAAAATATTAATTTTTAATTTCCGTGTCGATTTCGCATCAAGTACATTCAATTTAAATAAAGAGTGAAGAACTATCAAAATACGGTAGTTGAGTAAATTCTTAAAGACAGCAACTTTAAAATGTTATGATTTAAAAATCATAATAATATGTTTTTTTTTTTATTTTCGAATTTTCCACTCAAATGAATTGAACAAAATTTGTATTTATCTATTTATGACATTTTTACGACCATTTTTGTTGTGTGTAATATTTGTTGAAATACAAACGAAGATTTCGTTAGAGTTAGTAATTTATTATAAGATGTCCTTTATTTTATTCCAGTCAATAACCGTCTGTTTCAATAAATAAATTATATAAATCAGCACTAGATCACAATATGACACATAAGATTTAGTCTTGCAAAGATTAGTTTCTTTATCCACTGGGAATAAGAAAAACGGTGGGAAAGCTGTATACAGGTGACTTTTTTTAAACAGAAATTTATCTCGACCGGGAGTTGGCAGTCACTGCGACAGTGACCGAGATCTCGCATTTATTCCAGGAGATTACAAATAAAAACCACGAGCACGTTGAATTTATTACGCCCCTTTTGCAGTTGAGCAGCGGATCGATCTGCTATGCGAAATTTCCCTCAGTGAGTCAAATCACTGTGGAATGCGTTAAAAATTTAATCGTCACAGGTTTTCTTTTTTAAGCCAATCTGTGAATAAAATCTGATTCGAAATTTATTATGGCATACTTTATTGGCTTTACATATTTCTGAATTTTATTACATTCCATCACATTACTTTGTTTTGCAATTATAAAGAAAAGAATAAAAGTTTAAAAAAAATTGGGAGACCACCTATTTTAAATTAATGATGAACGGTCTACTATAATTTTAATAATACGTAAAGAATCAATTTTTCTCCATTATCATACATAAGATTTGCGAATTCTGCGTGGAACAAGCTTATAAGGACAGAATCACCTTGAAAAGTTAAAAAAAAAAACATTTTGGCAAAATGATGAAAGTCTTTTTAAATAATAGGCAGTTATAATTGTTATTTTCGTTTCTTAAACTTTCTAGAATGTTCTTTAAATTAATAAAATGTATGGAAATATCTTGCAATCTTTGTAAGCTTTTGTGCCAAAAAATAATATAGGCATAACAAGGAAATACATGGACGTAATCACTGAAACATGCCTGTCTCATTGAATTGAACTCGCGGTGCCAGATGCTAACTTTTCTCTTAACAGGACGCCAACCTGGAAAACACAGTTACGAAAAAAAGATATTCAACCTCTTGCTGGTTTAAACTCACATTTCCCTGAGAGGAAATTCGCATTGTTGACATTGGATTATACGATGAGCGTTAACAACCATAACTCGATCGCACATCTCGCTGCGCTTCCAACGAGGCGTAATGAGTTAGGCAGACAGTTGCGCGTCTCTTTTATACGCATTTCCACGTGTACGTGCAGGTGGTTCATGCTGTTAAATAATTTAGCGTAACGGAGTAATATTTTGAATTGAAAGCCTTCAGTCTGCAAATTATTTATTATGATCCTTAAGGGCTCGAATATAAATATTTGGAAATATCAAAAGGAACATACTATAAAACCAATGTACAATACAGCATCAATATTTAGTCTTTTGTTGATAATTAAAATGCCCCAAAGTAAAAGAAAAAGTCAATTAAAAAAAAAGACAACCGTAAATAATGGAAATATGGGCCTTAGGTAGCTTAATAATAAAACTAGGTTAATCTTAGTTTTTTTGAAGTACTGCAGCTGCGTCAAACTACCCGCCATCTCGCGTCTACGCCAAATTACCCTCCTCGCTACTAGTGATTGTTATTGGGGAAGTGAAAAATTAGCAAAATTAATTTTAGAAGCGGTCCGCCACCCTGACACGGCTAGCTTGAATCACTTTTTACTGAAAAGTGCTCAGATATCCCAGTTTCTTCCTGAATTTATTTCAAGGATCACTCCCGAGTATTTTAAGGCCGTAATGCAAAAAATTGTTGGGCCACTTTTTAAGAAATCATCTTTTTTAATTTTTTTGAAGGGTTATTAGGTATATTTTCGTTAAAATCATTGCAAATTGAACCCATTTAGTTTGGCATCAAAAATAAGCCTCTAATATGTAGTTAAACTTTAAGTAACATTCAGAAGGGTTTAAAATCTTGTATAGTGAAAAAAGACAGTTTTTTATCATTTCTCCTTTTCACTGTATTGCACGCATAAATAGCCTCAACGACAATTTAAGTGCAAAAAATTCCCTATAAAATTGAAAAAAAATTAATGTTTTATCTTGAATAATTTCCGGAAACCTAACAAAATAAAATGCTCTAGCTCTGATAGGTATCAAGTTATTGCGTCCTGAAAATCAGGTATGTTGAATTTCACGTGAAAAAATATGCCTATATGAATAAAAGCACATACATTTTCCAGCAGTTAATTAGCGTATTTAGTCTAAATTATAAAAGGAGCAACTATAACTTAGGAAGCTTTTACATACACTTCAGAATAAGTAAAAAATTATATTTACCTTTTAGACACATTTTATAAATTTGTATCGAAGAGGACGCTTTTCGTCGCAAAACTGTGCGAAATATTAAATATAGAATATTCAATATGTATTTCATATTTTTCTGGAAAATTTGTATACTTTTATTCATATAGGAATATTGTTTCACGTGAAATTCAACAGACCTAAGTTATTTCCGAAAAACTTAATTTATAATGAAACTTAATAAAAAGGGTGATTTTCAGGACGCTATAACTTGATACCTATCAGAGCTAGAGCATTTTATTTTTTTTAGATCTCCGGAAAATTTATTCTGCTCTAACAAATCTAAGTGCAACTTTTATCTAAAATGTACAAGACATGAGATATTTCACGGAAACTAAAATAAAATTTTGTTCAAAGCCAATTTTTCATTAAAAAATCACATCTGGAAGTCTCATATCTCCTAAACTATTCAATGTAAAACATTTTTTGTTTTAATTTTATTGGGAATTTTTTGCACTTAAATTCTTGTTCAAACCTTTTTCACCTGTTTTACAAGACTTTTAAAGCCTTCTGAATGCTACTTGATGTTTAACTATTAGAGGCTTATTTTTAATCACAAACTAAATGGTTTGTACCAATTAACCTTCAATTTTCAATGCTTTTAACGAAAATATACTTGATAACCCCACAAAAAAATTTAATTATGATTTCTTCAAAAGAGACAAACCATTTTTTTTTCATTTAGGCCTTTAAATACTCGGAGGGCATCCCCAAAACATTCAGAAAGAAACTAGGATAGGCGAGCACTTTTCAGTCAAAAGTGGTTCAAGCTAGCCGGGCTGATGGAAAATGCGGCGATAAATCGAAATTAATAAATTTTGGACACCATTTAAATAAGTAATAACAAAAATCATTTAAATACTGTATTAAGAATAATATTAAATAAATTGTACTAAAAATTTCGTAAAACCAGATTGTATATCAAGTAAATAAGAAAGTATATAAAAGTACTAAATACAAAATTTACAAAGCTTTGAAAAAAAGTAAGTTAAACTTCTTAAAAAAGTATATTGTTTTATATTCTCCATGATGTCTATACAAATATTTTTATATTCCCGACCTAAAAATGTATTGTAAAATCAGCAAAAGCATTAAGAAGAAGAATAAAGTACTTTGGATGTATTGTTATGCTCTATCGAAGTAACAAAAGCTGTCCAGTTTCGAACAAATTAATAAAACATTTTGAAATTATGAATGGAAAAATTGAACGAATAAAAGTTGGTTTAAAAAAAGTCATCCAGTTTCAAGGAAATTGAAAATTAAATTACGACTTCGCATGTTTTTGAACCTGCATAAAACTGATATTTTAACTATAATGCTGATAGCAATTGCAATTTGGCATATTTTAAATATATTAAAAATTGTTTGGTAGATTGTTTAGTAAATTATTTATAACTGAATTTCTCATTTGTTAGTTCTGAATTTGAGGTGAGAAGGAGCTTTTCTGCTAACTTCGGATGGCAATAATTACTGCATTATTAGTTTTCTTATATTATGTTTTTTATGTTTATTTCCTTTAAAATTAGAAATAATAAATGTATTATTTTATTCTATGTTATATTGCATTATCCTTACCTTCGAGAATTTATTAATTAAATAAATTTTGCATTTATTCGACTACCAACATTGGAACGTTAAATAATAATGAGTTGTACGAAGTATTGATGTTAATGGGTCAATCTTCTGCCTTATTAATTCAAGGCGTTTCTTATTCAGAATTGATTCGAATGTTATAGGTTCAAATAAATTGAGAAAACATAAGTTAAAAGATTTTAAAGATTTTAGATCAAATATTCGAAAACCGGAATTGACATGGAAGAGTGTAAGTTTAACTGAAAGAATGTATGTTGAGTATGCATATAAACCTCCCCTAGGGGCTGTAACAGCTTGTAGTTGGTAGGGAGGCTTAAGCGTGCGGTGCTTTGGGGTCAAAAAGACCTCGGCCTGCATGCATACGATATGAATGAAAGGATCCCTATAAACGGGCTCTCCTGGATGAGAGGAAAAGGAACCCTATAAACAGGCTCTCCTGGTATGCGTGATTACGGTATGATAGAAGGGTGAAAGAGCCTAGCTAACACGGGCCTTCTGGATCCTTGGGTCGAGGCCCCTCCCGGACCGATTTACAGCTTTGTAATCGGGACAGGAATGACCTGCGGCCCGCATTGCGTCCAAGAAACAGCCCTCCGTTTGTTATGGTAGTCTGCAAGCGGATATTTGAACATTGGGTGTTTCACTCAATGTGACCACCCCCCTAAGCCATGAGCGTAGAGTGATCGTGCTTGTGGCACTTTGGCACCTAGGGGTTACGAAGGTGTCCCAACGGCCTCTCGGGGATACCGGACGACCTCCCCGAGTATTCAGTCTTACCCCTGCATGCGGGGCTCTGCAGGGGAAGACCTTTTATTTCCCTAGCTTCTCGTGGGAACAACATGGAACACGCAAAACCAAAACAAACGACGAAAGAAGGAGGAAGTGAGTTGGCGGAGGGGGGAGAGGGGTTGGGCCTTAAAGGGTCTACCATAACCCTTTTCTCTCCATCTGTCTCTCAGGCAAGCCAAATTCAGGTAGCGGCTGTGCCCCCAGCTCCCTCGGGAGCTGAGGGACCGACGGTCCCTCTGAACGAGGCTATGGTAACGGGAGAGGCCAATCAGTCCCCTAATAAAAAAAAACGACTCAACGGTTCCCTGAAAAGCAGACTGAAGAAGCAAGCGCAGCAGGCTAGCAGAGCAGCTGCGGGAGCTGGCACGTAAGCAGCAACAGTGCCGACATCCAGCACTGAGGCCCAGAAGAGAGGTAGGGGCTCAGAAGCCCCCCCTTCCGGGGGTGCCGATGGCAATTACCCGGACTCAATGCTCACTACGGAGCAGTATGAGCTCTTCAGGGAGGCTACCTGGAGGGCGCTCAAAAGAGTGTCCCCAGATCAATGGCCAAGATTCGTGACCTCCTTCTGCAGGGGAGGGGTCTTCGTATTTGTGGCTGCCGACCTAGCGGCTAAAGCTTGGCTACTCAAAGCAGTGGTCGAGACAAAGCCGTGGGAAGGTGCAACGCTTAAGGTGGGTGGGGTTGAGTTGCTCCAGAAGATGGTGAGAGCTACGGCGTGGTTCCCGGGTAAACCGGAAGACCCGTCTTTGGAACTCCAACGGCTGGATGGTTTCAACCCCTCACTTAAGACAATGTCCTGGCGAATCGTCAGGCACGATAGGCCTCAGGAAGAGGACGCAGCAGGAGGCACCAAGCATCTCCTAGTTGTATAGATTCCTGAGTCCCAGACGATGGCTCTTGCGGCGCTCAACAACAAGCCCTTCTATCCCTTTGGACAGGTCAACTTTAGGGTTGCTGGCCAGGGACAGGACGGGCCTGTTGAGACACAGGAAGATCGGGAGCAGACCTCAATGACTGCTCCTGGTCTCACCATTACCCAGATTAACTTGCATCACAGCAAAGGCGCCTCTGCAGTTTTACAGAGGGGCATGGCTGCGAGGCACACAGGTATCTCGCTAATCCAAGAACCTTGGTTAGTTTGAGATATCATAAGGGATTTAGGGGGGCTGGTCTTTTTTGTTACAGGGACCTCAAGGCGGCCAAACCAAGGACCTGCATACTGAAGAAGGAAGTAAACGCTGTCCCGCTGCTTGAGCTATGTTCGAGAGAGCTGATGGTGATAGCCATGGATCTCAAAGGAATAGGAAGGCTAGTTCTGGGATCGGCTTACTTTCCGTATGACAGCGAAACCAACCCACCAGTGGAGGTATGTACACTGGTGGAATATTGCAAGGTAAGGGGTATTCCTCTATTGTTGGGATGCGATGCTAATTCCCACCATACTTTGTGGGGCAGCACGGACGCCAACTCAAGAGGAAATGACCTACTGGAATACCTAATCACCATTGATTTAGATATTGTTAACACGGGGAACACTCCGACGTTCCGTAACTCGGTCAGGGAGGAAGTCATTGACATCACTCTCTGTACCAGCAGTTTTAGAGATAACATCAAGAGGTGGAGAGTCTCAGATGAACCCACTCTATCAGATCACTCACAGATAGAGTTCGTGTTGGAATCCATTGTACCCGCTGGCCCTTAATGGGTCAAAAATCCAAGAAGAACGGACTGGGATCAGTTTTCCACGGAGCTGAGATTTGCACTTTCAGTGATTCCCAATCCAATTCGTGACGTGGATACTCTGGAGATGGCAGCCAACACTTTCACGGAAGGCATCAAAGCTACTTATGAAAGTAATTGTCGACCTACAAGAGTCCGAAAGGCTGGGGAGACACACTGGTGGAATGAGAAACTCGAAGAGTTTCGCAGGGAAACCAGAGAGAGGTTCAGACGTGCCAGTAATGGCAAAACGAAGGAACTATGGACATCATTCCCAACGATGAGGGATGAATACAGGGGTGCAATACGTAAGGCAAAGCAAGAGAGCTGGAACAACTTTTGCACAGACATCGAGAAGGGAGCTGAGGCGGCTAGACTGGATAAGCTGCTTTCTCGAAATCCGCATGATATTCTCGGCACTCTTAAATTGCCCGGTGGGGGTTACTCGGAGTCGGACGGGGACCCCTGACCCCTGCCAGGGTCAGGTGGGCCTTGAAGTCCTTCAGCCCTTACAAGTCTCCTGGCCCAGATAGCATTCATCCAGTCCTCTTGCAGAGGGCTGGAGAGTCCATCATAGGGCCACTAGTGAGACTTGCTAGGGCTAGTCTTACGCTGGGACACTTACGCTGGGTCCCGGCGACATGGAGGGGTACGAGAGTAGTCTTTATTCCAAAAGCAGGTAGGATCGGTTATACCTTACCCAAGGATTTTCGTCCCATCAGCATAAAATCTTTCCTACTAAAAACAGTGGAAAGACTTGTGGATAGATATATCCGCGACACGGTCTTGTCAAGGAGGCCACTTCACAAAGAGCAACACGCCTATAGTGCTGGTCACTCGACGGAGACGGCCCTTAGCGGAGCAGTAAACCTAATTGAAGGACAACTGAAGGGGATAGGCCTCGCGATTGGAACCTTTATGGACATCGAAGGAGCCTTTAACAACACCTCTGGAGAGGTGATTAGGGCGGCCATGATCACACATGGTGTGCCTACTGTAGTCGTGGAATGGACGTGCCATATGTTGGCCAACAGGAATCTATCTACGACTAAGGGTGATACCACTTTATGTTGAACCGTTGACTCGGCATGTCCGCAGGGAGGAGTTTTATCGCCCTTGCTGTGGTGCCTAGTAGTGGCTGAACTGCTTCATCTACTCTCGAGTCAGGGTCACCACGTCATAGGCTATGCGGACGATATACTAGTTATCGCGCGTGGCCAGCATCTGGATGCGCTCTTCGGAGTAATGCAGCAAGCACTGATTATAGTGGATTCATGGTGTAAGAAAACTAGAATATCGGTCAATCCTAGTAAGACAGACGCGGTTGTTTTCACCAGAAGGTATAAGTCGGGTACCACGAGTACACTGAAACTTGGAGGACAACAACTAGAAATCAAAGGACGAGCTAAATACCTAGGAGTAATTCTGGATAAGAAGCTGTTATGGAATGAGCACCTGGTAAACAAGTGCAAGAAGCTAGTAGCAACTCTATGGCTCTGCAGGAGAGCCATAGGGAAAAGCTGGGGCTTGAAGCCAGAGACACTCATGTGGATCTACACAGCGATCTTGCGACCCAGGCTAACCTATGCGGCGGTGGTCTGGTGGAGCAGGGTCGAGCACTGGCTACCTCTTCGACAAGAAGTATCGAGTTAGCGTATCCACGATAGAGGAATGGGTTAACGGCGACGCACACCTGCCCAGTGATGGAGACAACTGGTTTACAGATGGCTCCAGGAACGAGGAGAATGCTCAAAGCTTAATTTTAATAGAGGATGAGACAGCTACTCACATCCTTTGTCACTGCCCTGCGATTGCGGGGAAACGTCTAATACTTACTGGCAGTTACTGCATCAGTGAGTCGGAGATATCAGCAAACAGCGTAGCTGCGGTCCTCTCTTTATGGAGGGGGCTTTCGGGTCACGCTTAGGCTCACAAGGGGACGCAACGGGATTACCCAAGCGTCAGGGGCTGTTACGGTCTCAACCCAACTAATAATAATAATAAAAATGCATATAAAACGATAAAGTACATTACCAAATTCTGATCCTTTAGTTTTCTAATCGACGAATTGTGTGAATTATTGACTTAAAGTATACTCTCGATTCAAGGGGCGAATTCAAAGGGTTAATCACTTTTGTAATCTGGTGTACACTCTTCTATGTAATCCTTTGAAATCCCTGGTTATCTATGCAATCCCTTGTAATCCCTTTCATCTTGCGTCGTCCAATGCAATCGCGTGTAATACCACGTAATCTTTTGGAAATTTTAAATTAAATTAAAATTAAAATTATTATTAAATGAAATTAAAGATTTTTTTATCCACATTCAGATATTTTCCGTTCATCCTTGTTCACTGTGTGCGTATTAAATTAATAGGGTAGTTGCATGAATTTTAAATAAGATTATATTTTTTGAATACTGCACACATACAAGTTTGAAAATTATAGTAAATTTAAAGTTTGCATTGTTTGGAATGCTGGTTGGCTGGACAATACTTTTACGTTTACAGCCAATCAGCAACGGCCCATTTTCCTGCAAAAAAATCAAAAAGTGTAATTTTCTAAATTTAACCATTAAGAAAATTTAACGTATTTTCAAAAACTTTCCTTACATAATTACATTCAGTTTTTAAGAATATTTTTATTTCACTAGGAAAAAATAATATTTATAAATGTGTAATTACCAATTATGATTTTCCTCAATATAAAAAAAAAATAAAACATAAACTCAATGGTTTGTTTAATCTAGTATAGAACTTGACAATATGTTTCGACTATGAATTGCATTTTTAAATTACATCCGAGATTAATTATTTAAATTTTGTCATGTATGCGACATAGTCCCTTATCATTTGCATTCTTTCATTTGATTCCCGTGTTATCTTGTGTAATCTTTTGTCATCTTTTGTAATACCATGTCATCTATATAATCTCTAATCTCTAGTAATCCCTGTTATCGTATGTAATCTCATGTAATCGAATGTTCTCTCCTGTTATCTCATATAGTCCCATGTAATCTTATGTAGTCCCATGAAATCTTGTGAAATCTTGTAATCTAGTATACACGAAGAATCGAAGTGGTTAACCATTCAACCGAATTTTGGACTTAAGTTTACTTTATTCAATTTTTAGTCATTCACATAACGACAGCAGATAAGAAGAACGAAAACCGCGCTTCGTATATTATTCTAGAATTGAAGTCTCCTTCTTGAATTAAAGAAAAGGCACACTTTTAAAGGATAACAAAACTAATTCGGGACCGAAGTTAAACTGATGGATGAGTAAAACAGATCACGAAATGAGTCTACTGACGATTTTCTTTTCACACCCTTCGAGTGATAGATTAAGAATAAATTTCTTATGTGTTCGAGTTACTGCCGTAAACTTTTTTTTTTTGTGGGTGATTCTAAAAACCAATCCATTCAGATTATTAAATTTACCATTGAGGAAAAGAAAACAATCCTACCTATTCAAAAGTATTTCTAAATAAATTTCTAAAGATCCAGACATTCTTTTTACAAAAATTTACTTAAGGAGAAGACTTCTTTTAAGAAAAAATCATGAGTTTAGTGTCTCTATTTGAAATAGGCGGGAGTGGCACTTCTTTCTGTCGTCAAATACCTGTGAGCGAGCAATCGGTCTTTTGGCACTACTCTCAATACTTGGCTCTATTACACTGAGCCAGTAAAATTGTCACTGGGTGAATCAGTATTTTGAGTTATCACTGGTAAACCAGTGATTTTTCGGTTTTGGTTGGGTGAACCAGTAAGTCACTCAACTATAAAATTTTCTGAAATATACTGGTGACGTTAACTGATTGATTCAACCATTGATCATACGAGTGATATAGCGCTCCACGCGGCCAGTACATGAACCTCCAGTCGTTTCGTACACGTGTCGTCGGTCGCGTCTTTGCATTTTTTGCGAGTGAAAACGATCTTCATTGTGCACTAGTGTTCGTGTTAGAAATATTTGGGACATGGCTGCAATAAGCAGGGGATATAATGCCTTTCACTTGAAAGTGGGGAGGCCCCTGGCCACTTGGGTTTGACTTTGAGCGGCACGACGCGTTGACGGAATGACGGACTTACCCACAGTTAAGCTAAATATATTATATTCTATAATATATTACAGCCCAACCCTCGTTTATTGGTATTAATTTTTTTTTAAAGATAATTCAAAGGTTAGTACAAAAGGGATGAATGAGAGTGTCAAATCTAACCAGCTGACGCAGGACAACGTGTACGACTGGCTATAGGTATTGAGCAACCAGCGTACCACACTGATTAAAGCAGTGAACGGCACTGATTAAAACAGTGACGTGATTTCACTGAGTGAACCAGTGAAATCTTACTGATTGCCAGTGACTCACTTCTGGCTGTTTGAACCAGTGAGGTTTCACTGGAAATCAGTGAGATTTCACTTGATCAGTTTAACAGAGTGGAAAGCCCATTTAAGTGCGGATTTGTGCATGTTCCTAAATGGCCTGGACTTAAGTTCAACACAACATTCGCTCGCTCTGGACGTTTACATTCAGGGTCGTGTAAAACATTTCAAATTGAAATACATAATATGACGCAGAAATACGCGCCTGATTACCCGCGCACTGTGTCCTTTGTCGCTACGCTGCTATTTGTCACGCATGTCTGAGCACTACCTCTCTTTCGGTCCCACTGTCCCCCATCTCCAAAATGCTGATGACTAAAATTCTAGGAACTTCCTAAGTGGAAGTTACTTAAATGGGATTACCAGTGCAATTTGATGATCTATCATTTGTGATTCCACTCATTTCTAGAATTTTTTGAACTTGGATTTTTGCAACTAATTACTTTTATTAGGCCTAAGAGGATTTTTAAAGTTAAAATGTTATTGTTGTTTAAAAAAAAATGTTGGGCCTTAATTTGTCTTCCCGTAATATATCATTTCCTCATTATTACGTTTCGAATTTTACAAAATCGGGGTTTTCGACCCACACTAATAATTATACTGAAAAATTAATTACTCTACCTGAATAAGTATTGCATCTTACGCTTCATGGTAGCTATAAAATAAGACTGCTTGTTTTAAATTACTCTCGGAATTCTTGTCCCTCTGAGCAAGTTGAAGACTAGAATTAGTTTCCTGGATCACTATATAATGGAATTCAATCTTATTTCGATCTAACAGGTACAAAAACTTTTCAAGATCACTGCAAAATTGAATTTAATAATTTAAGCTCTGCAAATAAGTTCAGTACTATGGAGAAAATATACAGAGGAAAATGAGAAATTTCCTTTCCAAAACAGAAGTTAATATTTATGAAATACCTATATAGCATGTATGGTTATTCGATTATAAACTATTGGAAAATTATTACTAAATTCATCAAATTTAGTCAGGAATCCTTTGTAATGTTCTGATAAAGAATATTCGACAATGTTTTTAGGAATTTGGAATTTTCTAAAATATTACAGGGGCCCGTCCGAAACTTTCGTTTCGTTACGTTACGTTATTCAAACAGCACCGAATGTTTTGTTTCCGTTTCGTTACATTTTGACAGATTGTAACAAAATTCAAAACGAAATTGTTATAACGTCATATTTTAAACGGCTGTCTTTTAATATTTGCATAAGTTGCAGAAGGATTAGAATAAACTATTTTTTAGAATCACGCGTAATTGAACATTTGCGTTACAATTTCGTTATTTTGAATAACGTAACCTGAATCAAGTTAATGTAGTTACGTTTTGGCAGTATGGAAACAGCAAACAATTACGAAACTATTTTATTTCATGTCGGTCAGTTCCATACAATATTATGGAATTTTCTAAAGTCATT
>CAKNWU010092688.1:0-13611 GCA_932072015.1 Andricus quercustozae | reverse complement strand
CAGATATGGGGCATTATTTCTCAAGTGTACCCACTCAAAAAGTCGAAGTTGTCCGATCTAAGTTAAACTCAGGCAAAATGTTGTGCTATTGGATAGTACTTTATGGGGAAACATTTTTGTCATTCGGATAAGAATTGACCGAGTGGGAGGGGGTGAAAGCTTTAGGATATTCGTGGATATCGCTCGGAGATTTTTTGATGCAAATGTCTGGTCTTTTATCTGCCTTTATTTTCGCCTTTCGTTGTTTTAGTGATAGTTGTTTTCACTTTGTTTCCTAATTTTCGTTTCTTTTCTTTTGAAAAGTAGGGGAGACGGGTCCTAGTTGTCACAAAAAGTACTTAAAACTCTCTAGCATTCATACCGTGGTCGCAATCTTAAAAAAAATGGTTTCGCAAAATTTTAACAGCGCGCAGTTTCTTGCGTTTGCGAATTTGCTGTTAAAAACATTTAGGCTTTCATCCCAGGCATGAGCACTACACAAATATCGATATCGCTTCCACTCTAGAATTGTGACGCCAAAACACTCTTTTTCGTACTTCACTGACTGGCCTACTACTGAACATGGGAGACTTCAATTGAAGAAATTTTCCTCAGCTACGGAATGCGACTAGGGGAAGTGTGTCATCGTTGTCGCAAGTACTAGTTGTCACATCACGAATATCTCAGAAAGTATTAATAATTTTTAAAAAGTAGTTATACAGTTTTTGAACGCGTGCCAGTGCTGCCAACAGAAGAAAGCTTCATGGCGACCAGCTTCTCCCAATGAGGTTCATGACTCAAAACTAATCTTAGGTGGCAGCACCGAGCCCAGTACTAGACCCTCTGTCAATGAGATACGAATTTCAATCAAAGAAATGTTATTAATAAGTATAAAGTGCCATTTATATCTTTTAAAGATAACAAAATATATATTTAAAACTTTTTTATCAATATTTATCATATAGCATTTGTAAAAGGTTGAGAAATCCTTTTCTGATTGTCACATGCAAAGTGAGGCTAGGTTTACCATATATCCCAATGTATGTATAATTTCCACTAAAAGTATAAATCACCTTCGCATATAAGCACTAAGCATATATTAAAAGATTATTCATCCTCATATATTTAGTTATAAGCAACCGTACTTCAAGCACAATATTTTTTTCGTCTCTCATCGACAGAGGGTCTAGTACTGGGCTCGGTGCTGCTACCTACGATTAGTTTTGCACAATGAACCTCATAGATTTGACAGACCAAACCAAAAAATATGCGTCGCTGCGTAATATTGCAATAATAATATTGCGTCTTTGTTTGTAAATATTTGGTGCAATAGACACAGTTTGTCAGTGTTATTGTGTTTTCTGGTAAGTAAATAAGGTTGTTTTGATATAATAACCCTTGTTTTTTGCAGCAACAAATAATTGTTCTTGTAGGACACCTTAATTTATTTTCTTTATTTAGGTACTAGTTGTCACAGGTGCTTTGGGGCTTGTTATCACTGTTACAACTAACCACGAAATAAATGCCCTACTAAAAATTATGTAGCTTTAATCGTAAGGAAAACTGGTAAGATCTTTATGAGTTCTTATGAGCATTTGTCGCTATCGCTTGTAAGAACTCGTATACTGTATATCTGGTACTAATAGCTGAGACAACTATCCCCATGTGCGGGGTAAGTTGTAACACTCTACTTTTTTTTATTAATATTTCTTTTTAAGATGAACGCAACATTAATTTTTTTCATGCGCAACAATTTAAATTTAACGGATAAAATATATGATTATTTTTTTTAAAGTACCAGATTTATTTAATTTATTAATGCTAGAGAGGTTTAAGAACATTTTGTGATAACTAGGACACGTCTCCCCTACTTCGCAAAAGAAAAGAAACGAAAATTAGGAAACAAAGTGAAAACAACTGTCACTAAAAAAACGAAAGGCGAAAAGAAAGGCAGATAGAAGACCAGACATCTGCATCAAAAAATCTCGGAGCTTTAATTTTACTTAATCCATAAAACAACTTTTTCGACCCGACCACTTAGTCAATAACATAATTTCCCAAAATTCAATTTTTTCAAAATTCATCAGTGAACGTAATGCAGGCATTTAAATAATGGCAGTCTCAGTCATGCTTGTACCGGAGTACTCAACGCTTATTTTCATAGAATAAATATTTGAATCCCACTTTCTAATCTACATAGTCTTATAGGAAAAAACCTAAGCTTTCTTTTAAGACAAAAAAAAATCAAAAAAACCTGTCTCACTTTGAAAAAAAGGCAAATTTATTTTTGACCTTCATTTATGAAGGTCAAATATTTATTTTTTGAAAAAATGCGTATGACCAATCGAAAGAGCGTGAAAACCCCTATCGGAACTGTAGTAGACAACATTTTTTTCTACCGCTATTAGAAGAGTTAAAAATCGCCGAAATAGACGATATCCACGAATATTCCAAAACTTTCACCCCCTCGGTCAATTCTTATCCGAATGACAAAATTTTTACCCCATAAAGTACTATCCAATAGCACAGCACTTTGCCTGAGTTTAACTTAGATCGGACAACTTCGACTTTTTTAGTGGGTACACTTGAGAAATAATGCCCCATATACGCTAATTTAGCAAGGTGTTAGACAATGTTCAAGTAGGAATCTACCAGGAATCAACCAGTAGAGTGAGAGGAGTGTGATATTTTTTTCTGATAAAAATTTGTATTTTAATAAAATTTTAATTTATATCTCCATCTAGTCTGAAAAAGACGAAATAATTTGTCTGTATTAAGAGAAGTTAACTTTGATCAATATTGTAGATTTCTGTTGTCTGCAGTATGTGCGGCCAGATTTCTCAACCGATTGAAAAATTACTATCTCTGATGATAATACAGATTCCTACTAGAATCATATCATATTGTAAAAAGGATTGTAGATAAGGAAACTTTTGAAATTTACATTATGTGGTAATAAAGATTATAGATAAGGCAGAGAGCCATGTAAGTCAAGATTGGTAAGGAAGGATCTAATAACGACTTTTTAAACTCTTGCAAATGGATTATGAAAAAACATGTTTTTAAAGTAAAGAAATCCTGAGAAATACATAAAGCTGATAAAAATTATAGAGAAGTTCAAGTTTATATTTTGAATTTACTGAAAGACGCCCTTTATTGATAAAGAAATTCTCCATCAATTTACTACGAGCAGTGTTTTTTCACAATGAAGACTGTTAAAATTATCAAAATCCCGATTACATGTTTCCACGTTTCTACCCATTTCACCTACATAAACAGAGACATAATCCTTGCAGTTATATTTGCAAACAATTCTAGAAAGTTAATCTTGCGGATAAGAATCTTTTACGTTATCCAAATATTTTGAAAATTTATTAACCGGTTTGTGTATTCTGTAAGTTTCAATAATTCACAGATTCCAAGCATTCTAAAAAGATACCAGTTATTATACAGTTATTATACAGTTATTATATCCTATTTTTCTCCAGTTTTTCCATTACAATGTTGGCTATAATAGATAGTTGTTTATTTCTAGCATGAACTTCTCCATAATTTTTATCAGCTTTATATATTTCTCAGAATTTCTTTAATTTAAAAACATGTTTTTTCGTTCCCACATAATCCAGTTGCAAGAATTAAAAAACTCGTTATTAGATCCTTCCTTACCAATCTTGACTTACATGGTTCTCTGCCTGATCTACAATCTATTGTTAACATATAATGTACATTTCATCGCTTCCTAATAGCTGTATTTTGCCAGTCGGTTTTTGTCCTTCGTCTTAAACCTTTCTCCAAAAATGACGTACGGCAATTTTTTAATATTTTTACTCATCAATCTGTTTTTTATCTTAAATCTGACTTTTGAAATTGACAAAGTGTTAGTTTCTACAATATTTTGGTATGTACATTAGGGTGGGTCAAAAATAAATACTTTTGGAATTCGAAATCGCTACAAAGCAAAAAAGTAGCGTATTGGGGTCATAACAAAGTATAATTAATTTGGAATCGATCCACATGCAGCTTGGTTACCCGCGCTCGAAAAAAAGTTTTCGAAAAAAAGTGTGTTGCAACCTTTTTTTTCGAGCGCGGCTAACCAAGCTGCATGTCGATCGATTCCAAATTAATAATACACTTTTAGGACCCCAATGTGCTACTTGTCAGCGTTGTGCCGATTTCGAATTTCAAAAGCATTTATTTTCCACTCACCCTTATGTACGTGTACAGTTTTTATTTTTTGTTATCATTTCTTTAAATTTGGTAAAATTCTATCTGTACTTTAAATTTTTCTAGACAATAAATTATGACTGAAGAGCGCCCAATTTTTTGGCCGAAACGTTGCACAATTTTTAATTGTTGATTCTTTCATTTACTTTTGACCTGCAAACTGCGAAGACTGTATCAGCAGCCTTACTTATTATTTAGAAGAATCCCATGAAGTTTATAAGAACTCCAAACCATTTTTAACGAATTCACAATAATTTCCAAAAATGAAAACAAAACAATGAGAACTTTTCTATACAGAATTCTTTACTTATGATTTAAAAGTATTTTATACCAAAAACGAAAATAACGTGTCAAACTCTTTTTGAAGTTTGTTCAACAAGAAACATTAATCATCTATTTCTTTTCGCAGACTTAAGTTCGCAGTCAACCAGAGATTGCCTTGACACTCCCCGCCCGGTGCCCTGTCGCTCTTCATCTTCTGGTAGTATAAATCAGGCTCCTGAGGAACATCCTCTACGTGCTAGGGACAGGCCGCCTCCTGGGTGGCCGCCTTCACCTAAAGTACTTGGATATGCACTTGGACAACTTGGATACATTCGGCTCATTCCCCGCACAAATCTGAACGTACGATTCGAATTTCGAAGATGCGTTTTTCCTGCTGGTAAACCAATTAGGTTGCGAAGAGGAGAAAAACGCTTTAGTCGCGTGTCAGACCAAGAATATATTGTATTGTCAACATCAAATGGTGACATTTTTGCAATATTAGACTATAGCGGGTTTCTTCGTTCAATGGTTACGACAAATCATGCTAAATCAAGAATTAAAGTAAATATGATAAGCGGCGCAGTTGATATTTTGACCCCAGATGAAATCCGAGATTGTCCAGTAGGCAACAACCACCCAATCTTCCCCCACAGTTTTATTAAAGCTTCAGCAAATTACGATTCACTACAGTCCGAATGTAATCCTTATAGCGAACGTAACCCTGGTTCTTCTTCTTCTGACAGACAACATTCACCTGACCGGACTTCACCTCAGGAGCCTCTTCTTCATGCCGAAACCAGATCGCCTCCTGGGTGGCCGCCTTCATATAATGTACTTGGATATACACTTGGACAACTTGGATGCATTCGGCTTATTCCCCACACAAATCTGAATATACGATTCGAATTTCGAAGATACGTTTTTCCTGCTGGTAAACCAATTAGGTTGAGAATAGGAGAAAAACGCTCTAGTCGCTTGCCAGACGGAGAATATATTGTATTATCAACATCAAATGGTGACATTTTTGCAATATTAGACTATAACGGGTTTCTTCGTTCAATAGTTACGACAAATCATGCTAAATCGAGAATTAAAGTAAATATGATAAGCGGCGCAGTTGATATTTTGACCCCAGATGAAATCCGAGATTGTCCAGTAGGCAACAAGCACCCAGTCTTCCCCCAAAGTTTTATTAAAGCTTCGGAAAATTACGATTCACTACAGTCCGAATGTAATCCTAATACCGAACGTAACCCTGGTTCTACTTCATCTTCTGTCAGACAACATTTATATGACCGGACTTCACCTCAGGAGCTTTCTCTTCGTGGCAGGTCCAGTTCCTCTCCGGGAAGGCCACTTTCTGTTCAAGTACTTGGATGCAGAATAGAACAACTTGGCTATGTTCGGCTTATTCCTTACACAAACCAGAACCAGCGATTTGAATTTCGAAGATACGTTTTTTCTGCCTATGAACCAATTCGAATGCGAATAGATCATACGAACTATGTGCTTGGCCCAAGCCAAGAATATATCGTATTATCAACATCCAGTGGTGACGTTTTTGCAATATTGGATTATAGTGGGACTCTTCATGGAATATATAGGACAAATGAAAATAATTCGCGAATAAAAATAAATATAATAAGCGGCGCAGTTTATAATTTGACTGCAGATGAAATAAGGTGTTGTCCAGTAGACAAAAATCACACAATCTTCCCAAACAGTTTTATTAAAGCTTTTGCAAATTACGATTCACTAGAGTCAGAATGGAATCGCAATGGCAGACGCTAGCCTGGTTCTTCTTCTTGTGCCAGACAAAATGCACCTGCCCGGACTTCTCCTCAGTGGCCTTCTCTTCATGCCATGTCCAATTCTCCTCCAGGCAGGACTCCACTACTTCTCATGAAGTACTAGGATATGCACTTGGAAAACTTGGATATATTCGGCTTATTCCCGAGCCAAATCAGAACCGGCAATTCGAGTTTCGAAGATACTATTTTTCCGCCGATAAAGAAATTCGATTGCTTGAAGGAAATGGTAAATTTGTATCACGCCAAACCAAGAATATATTTTGTTTTCAAAATCCAATTGTGATGTTTTTGCAATACTGAAGTATCCTGGGATTTTTCGTTAAATATGTAAGACAGATAGACATCATTTGAGGACGAAAACAAATATGATATTACCTAACCTTCTCACCACTTTTTGTGAAAGTTGTTGCAAATTGCGATTCACTGGAGACTTTGTATAATTAATTGAATGAAAAAATTGTAAAATGAAACATAATAATCATTGTAGCCTAAAGTTGGATCAAAATTAAATTAAAACATTACAACATCATTGTGTTATTTTTTTTGAATTGCTATTTTTGAAAATGTTATGTCAATGCAAATAACGAATTTTCACGTTAGAGATCATGATTTTTAATATTAAAAACCGGTGAAAGAGCTCTAATTACTATAATATACCGGCGGTACAAGCTGACAAATTAATTTTATTAATTTGTTCAATTTGGTGAGATCGTGATTACCATCTTATTAATTCGAGATGTTTCTTTTTTCGGTTGCCCTTTTACCGTTGCATTTAAATGATAAAAAGTGTTTTCTTTTGAATAACTGACGCACTGACTTGAATCCAAAGGATTCAAGAAAAAGGAGTGGACAAGGATTGGATTTCTCGTTTATGGGAGAGGATGTAACTTATTAGGTTCACACCTTTTCCTGGACCGTTGCACCTGGTTGACAACTCCACTGGGACCGATTCGCCATTTCTATTCTGGGTTCAGTAAGCTGATTCGCTGAATCTAAACATTCTTGATGGTGGAAAATGCCCTCTACTCGTTTCGAATTTAAATGGCTGCACGTTTGTACGCCGTTATTTCAATTGAATGCGCTCTCTGTCTTTTGTCGACTAAAGATCCGAACGTATCATACGTCAGTCCATGATGCCATCATTCGATGCATTTGAACCTTAGAGATACATTCCTTACCATGATCGTTGATGTTCGTGATTGTGCCAATTTCTCGATACTGACTTGCGGTCCTCGAGCAGGAAATATGAGTTTGGGAGCATGGTCCTGTACATGTCGATATACAACCTCTTGTTGGTTGGTGGTTGACAGAGAGGGATGTAGATTTCCTCTTCTAGCTTCGTATATGGCATCTAGGAGTTGATCGGCTGAACTTGTGTATCCCATCCGGCTTCCATCATCCTCAGCATTTGACTTAGAGTTTTTTTTGTAGTTTATTCATGGCGTGTATTGTTAAATTTTATTGAACGTAACTTCAGTAATGTTTCGAATCAAGTTTACACTGATTAAGCTGTCTTTCTTTATTTTCTTCTGTTGGATGTATTTGCTCGAGATCAGCTCTCAAAACATGGGTTTTTTGCCCAATGAGGTGCGATAAATTCTTTTGCGCATCATGCACCTCGTCGACTTCTGCGTCTGATACGTGCTCATCATCATTGGTGAGAAGTAGTGCAACAGTCTCATTATTCCTGGCAGAAATCCTAGCATCGGAGATACTCTCTTTTGTCTGATGTTTGTCGGTAGGTTTTGTGGATGAAGGTTTTTGGTCATACGTTCCAGTTTTTCCATCTCGAGTCAAAGGTCCTTCAAACGATTTTCAGCAACATCATGTTTCCTAGTAAATTAGTATTCGTAGATGTTACTACAGTCTTCGCCAAGTGTCACTTTGCAATTCTCCATTAGAGATTTGTTTCTGTGTCCATATGTCTCAAGGAAATTCTGATATTTTTGAACTTCCATGAAAACAGTGAGTCTCCAGACACTCACACTCCTTCGCATGAGTACCTTACTCTCTTAGTACGGTCCAAAGACCCGGTCCAAACATTTTAGGACAATTGAAAAATTCTGCTTTTATTTTCTTCCCTAAGAACAAAGCTTGCGTTTGAATACTCTTTAATTTACTTAATTTCAAATTTATGAATTACAATTGATTTATACCTTTAATTAAATTAAATTTGATTACAATATCGGATTTATTTAAGGGAAGAAGCAGTAAATACACATAAAAGGAAGCATCGGAATATGTATCGGTATTTTTGTAGTGAATTTTAGAACCCCCTGAATAAAATAGGAAAAATTGTAACGAGAGAAAGAAACATTTGAGCAGTGTACCACCCCGGAATTATTTTGGAACAAGATAATAATCCTTGAACAATCTGGGACTTTATTGAATTTATTATATTTTCAATTTTTCGTTTCTTTTCTAGCTTTAGTTTTAATTCCTGTGTTTACCTTTTTCCAAAAAAATACTCTATGGATGGCCTAATTTTTGGAATATTCCTAATCATAATTATACAGTTGCTTTATGTAGATAAACGAGTATAATACATCGTTTTCATTCTTTTAACCGGCCTAAATGTTAAATACCTCACGGTTGTCGGCATGTTTCATAAATCGCGAGCCATATTCACTTTCTAGAATTACATTATTATTATCGGTTAGTCCTACGACCTTGTACGGACCATTTCTTCGCAAATCGAATTTTTCATCTCGTAGATCCTTCACCACGTATACTAGATCATTAGGTCATGTGAGTAGGTGTAATAGGTTTCCAGGTGGTCTTCAGGTGAAATAGAGGTGGGTTCCCGTGCGGTTGTTACGAAAACTAATTCGAAGTGAGTAAAGTCCTTCATGTGTTGTACGCAAACATGGCGAATGGGAGCAGTCTCTCCCAGTCGTCATAATCGTTCGCGTAATGTTTCATATAATTTGTAAAAACTAAAACTTCTCTTTTCCTCATCATTTCACTCACAAAGGCTTCTCCGCGATCACTCAGGATGCACTTCGGGGCACCATAGTGAGAGAAGAGGTGAGTACCAACGGAACGGGTACCGATATGCAATACTTGCTGAAGTTGTCCTGCACAGTTAGTATATGCCGGTTCCAAATCAAGGTTCTAGGGAGTTTTCCTATAGTGTCAAGTGACACTTTGTCAAATGGACCAAATGGTGTATCGGTGATCACCATTGAATCGTGTTTATTCTTCAGACATCTACGTGACATTTAATTATTATTTCTTGCATTAAGTCCTCCAGGGGGTTTGCAAATCTGCTGTGACAAAGAGTCATCTGGACATTACCACCCAGAGAATATAGCCAAGACTCCTAAATTTTCCATACGGCATGTTTTCTGTTCATCTTTTTCTAGAGTGAGTTATGGGTGACCAAGAATTGTCCCTTCTGAGGTCGGCTTTCCCAGAGGTCTTGTAGATCAAGAAGGTCGGTAGCCACCAGGAGCTTGGCGATCGAATTCGTCGTTCAATGGTGGGGGGATGGTATTCTCGGACTCGTTTCTAAGTACATCACCGTCGGATTGCTCATATAGCACTGGATTTAGAGACAGGGCCTCGACCCAGCGATTTGATTTACCTAACTTGTATTCGAAAATAAAATAAAAGTTTTTTAATTTTATACGCAATTTAAGAAGTCTGGTGCCCAGGTCCTCACAAGAGAGCACCCGATGATTGGAGTGATGATTACATGCTTATACGACTTTCCTTCCGTAAAGGTAGGGCCGGAAATTTTGCTCTGCATATAGTACCGAAAGAAATCCTCCTTATCGTATGTAGCTTACTTCACAAACGCTCATTACCTTTGAGAAATAGGCGATAGGCATGTCCATCCCGTCCTCTTTTTGTGATAGGATGGATTTTATGGAAACTTTAATGGTGCTCTTTTTCTCATCTCCGTTCAATATTTTACTTGATGAGATCATTCAGTGGCCTAAATGACTTGGCATAGTCGTCAATGAATCCCCTATAATAAACAGATAGTCCTTAGAATTGACAGACGGCTCTTACCTTGCAAGGAGTGGGGAAATTTTTTATCGCTGTTATGTTTAATGGGTTAGTATTGACTCCATTCCGTCCAATTATGTGACCTATATATGCAACTTCTTTTCGCAAGATGTCACATTTACCTAGATGCAGCTTCAGGTTTTCTTTGCCGAAAGCGTATGAAAAGGCGTTTCGCCACCGTGTGGTGTTTTACAAGCGTTCCTGAGAACAGCACTACGCCGTCAAGATATATGTCCAGTATTTCTGTAATATTAGGCAAGGGGTATACATCCTCTATGAATTTTTCGTTGAGCACCCTATTATCGATGACAACCCGGTATTATTTTTGTCCTGAGGCATCACGTTTCTCAGGGATTATTGTTAGTGGTGAATTATAGGGTGATTTTAATAGTCCAATGATTCCGGTCTTGAGATTTTTTTCGACTATTTATGGTACACCTTCGGCCGAATCTTGAGCCCGTCGACATTGTTTTCGCTGTATGACTATATTTTCAGTCATGGTTATTCGGTGTCAAACCCAGTGGGTTGCTGTTATTTTCTCGACATTAAAATGGTAGATAACCGGAAATTCGTTTGTCCATTGGGCAACGTATTATTTTTCTTCATCATTAGAATGAGAGAAGTATAAACTGTTAAACACGCACTCCGCACAGGTTTGCTAGCTATAGATGACTTCCCGTTTCTATTTGTGACTGCAGCTTCAACAAAACATATTCCGCCCAGGGTCTTGATACGCCGTAGGTAACCCTCCCGTACTTCGAGATTTGATACATCTAGCGCGATTGATTGACGAGTTCATGGTTGAATCCTTAATATGCATACAAACGGTTTAATTTACGATTTTAATCTTCTTTTTTCTTCCTTGGATCTTCGTCTACAAGCTGATTTCACGTTACTGCTTTAGAGACCGTAATATATTCACGCTACACCCTCATCCGATTCCGTTGGCTCTCAATTGTAAGATCCTTCCCCTTGAATATTTTAGTATTCAAAGGGGATGATTCCTTGATTTGTGACTGCAGCTTCACTTAAATATATAATTTTCTTTTTTCTTCCTTGGATCTTCGTCTACAAACGGAATTGACGTTACTGGCCCAGAATTCCATCTCATCATTAGAGCTCATCAGTAGGGCGTCCTGCTGACGAGCTATATTGAAGTTCAAATTGTTCTGGTCCTTACTGCCAGAAGGCACCGGAAATGCTCCGTGGAAAATTTGCGTCCTTTTTCTTTGTTTCAGAATCCGCATACGGCCTGTATGGGTAATATGGATATGGAAAATGATACTCTCTGTATGGGAAAGGTGGGCAGGGATAGCCAGGATGGTATCCAGGGATTCGCTGGAACATTGGCGAGGGGTATACAGAATTTAACATCGAGAAAAGACTAAATCTTTAACCTTGCATAGAGGTTCAACGGTCGGCCACCTGGGTTGATGTTGGAATCGAATCCGAGTATATTGGTTCTGTTGCCCTCTGTGTTGTTGTCCGAGTCCGTCAGTTTGATTTTATAGTGACGATACCTTCATTCAATAATCAATATTCCGATTCACAGAATAGATTCTTATTTCCTGAATAATTTAAGTCTTTATTTTGCATAAGTCTTGAATGTTTAGTAGTCTCGTGGCAGATTCGAGAAATCCTAGAATAAATTTTAAAAATGTAATCATATGTTTTGACTAATCCGCATTGATCTACTTCTTCAACCGGTTCTGTCAAAATGTTGTTGAAATTTTTAAGGTCCTTAATTAGCTCGTTCAAAGAAAAAGAAACCTTCCTTAAAAAATCACAGGTGGATCATGCTAAATGTTTTTCAAGAACTATTGATGCTTGCTATATTTCCGAAATGACAATCGACAATTCACCTACGGCAATTAGTTGTTTTATCCTCTTATAAAAATAACCGAGATCACGCGTGATGTGAACTAGGGTTTAAGTTGAGCGATCTGAACGTCGGGGAATTACTGTGGCTACCGCTTTAGCCCTAGCAAACAAAGAATCGAACATCGCATGAAATTGATTGTCGATTGCTAAGCTAAGACACTAATATCAGTTCAGTATTTCACTGATTATCATACGCGATTCTAGTAGTCGGAAATAAGTGCCGCAAGAAAATTAAATACTGAAATCAATTGTCTCGAGTTGAATTCATATAATATAATAGACCCTGCATCTTCAATTGGACAACTAAAGTCTCATTAAACCATAGTTGCCATTTCTTCAAGAAATAATAGCATGAATTTCGCTTATACAGTGAAACAAAAGCAAGGACTAAAAACAGCTCAAATTTTGAATCACTTTTATCAAGCGTAATTTACAATATCAATTTCTGGAGAAAACATACAAAAGCGCAGAAATTTAAATTCCGCACCTTTCACTGTTATTTAGAATTTTCTTACGAACTTTAGAAAACCTATTTCATCATGCAACAGTTCAAGCAGATCAAGAATTGATGCTCTTTGTAAAATTCCGAGTAAACGGTAACGTGACCGAAGTGAAAAAGGGGTTTAATCCTATCTCACCACTGCCGAATGTAGCTGTCAAATTAATTTTACTAATTTATTCAATTTTGTGGGATCGGATTAACATATTATTAATTTAAGCTGTTTTCTTTTTCGTCTGCCCTGTTACCGTTTACTCTCAATAATTAAAAGCATTTTCTTTTCAATAACTGAAGCGTTGACAATGATTCGTTTTCTCGTTTTTGGGATAGGCTGTAACTTGTCAGGTTTACACCTTTCCCTGTACCGGCGTACTTCGCAGAGAACTGCACCGAGCCCGATTCGGCTTTTTTATTCTGGGTGTACTAAGCTGATTTTCGTTCCGTTTTCTGTCGGCTGGGGATCAGAAGGTCTTTTACCACCGTTTGTAGCTGTGTCTGTGTGAATTTCATGAAATTTTGGTCAAAAAATATAAAAAATTGAGCCCTTGCTGCAATAGCTTATAAGAGACACTGTGCACCGACTTCAAAAATGTAGTTTTGAGAAAAACGCGTTTGAAGTTTTAGGCACGGAAAAAGTTCAACGGTAAACTGAGTCCATTTCTTCCTTAGACGAAGGTCCTTCCTATAAATCACGAAAAGGGACTAATGAAAAAAACGAAAGAGAGACAGAAAATAGCCTTTGACCACCTTCACGGTGGTCCGAAGGGGACCGTGGTGCCTACGTATACTGTGCTCCGCTGCAGAGGCGAAGACTTACAGCTCTGAAACTTTGCAAGTTTAGCTCCGATCGACTTGAAATTTTGAGTGAATATTTTTGAGATTCTATACTACAAGAAAATTAAATAGAAAAAATCGAATTTTTCTACCCTCCAGACTTTA
>CAKNWU010092659.1:0-13387 GCA_932072015.1 Andricus quercustozae | reverse complement strand
TTAAAATTCTAGAATTTCAGAAGCTTTGACTTTGAAAGATTCAATTTAGTTTTAAATTTCAAATTGTCAAATTTTAATTGCTCTAAATTTAAAATGATTCAAATTCAAAAGTTTTTAATTTTTTAATTTTGAACGCTTTCAATTATAAATAATACGATTTTAATTCCTCTGAATTTTAAATGATCTATTTTCGAAAATTCAAATCTTAAAATATTCAATTTTTGACGTTTTGATATTGTATTATTTTCGAAATTTTAATTCGAAATAATTCAATTTCGCGATTCTTTAATTTTAAAAAATGTTTAATTTTTAGCACTTCGACTTAGAAATTACACAATATTATTCAACTCCTTTTTCTAATTAAATTGTGCACGTTTTCAGTTAGAAATTATTAATGATTAATTATTGTTCAAAAAATGTTAACAATATAATATTGGAAAATTGGTTTAATAAAGATATTTAAATTGTTTATATGATTCAAAGTCAACAGATTTCTTGCAAAAAAGTTTGCTGGTGCTTATCGAGTATATATTTTTTCTAAACCGTAAGAAATCACGAATACTTACCGGGAGAACCGGGAGAAAACCGGGAGAAAAAAAGTAAAAAATAGTGGCCACCCTGATATGGTAAAAAATGAATTTTCGCTATTTTTATATTGATAACAATAATCACTATGTGTTTGGAATATTCAACTTTGGAATATCTGCAACTACAACAAATGTTTGTAATATTAACGATACTCGACCGGAATGAATTCAATCATTCGACGGAGATCGTTTTTTTTTCCGCGGAAAGTTCTTTTGGTGCCACTTGCATCAAAGGAATCTTGTCAAAATCCACAATGGTTTTTCCTGTAAAGGTAACAAAAAATGCACACGATTTTTATACGCTGGTCGAAAAATATTTTTCGAAACAATGACTGTAGCGAAAAGAACAGGCACCCTCTAAATTTTTTCGAGTGAAAGATTCACTCAATATGAGTGTAAATCCTGCAAATCTAGCTTCAGTGAAAATGTCACTCTAAATCCACTCATTTCAGAGTAATATTTCACTCTTAACCATGAGTGGATTCCACTTATTTTTAAGCGTGAAATATCACTCTAAAACAAGTGGAAGTCAAGTCATTTAGAGCAAAATTTCCACTTGAGATCGATTTGCAAGATTTTTACTCATTTTTATGTGAAAATCCACTTAAAGAAATTTAGAGAGCACTTTTTTACAGCGTTGAAAAAATTCACACAATACTGCAGATTGAAAAAGCTACTATTTTAGTGAAATAAGTCGATTTGAACAAATTTCTGCACATTGAATAGTTACTAAATTATTGAAAATTCCCAAAAATATAGAAATTTTGAAATTTGTATCCAAACGGCGTTTCTCTGAGGAGTCCAAAAATGTGTAAAAGTCAATTTCGAAAAATTTTTGGATAGGCCCTTTTGTTTCCCGACCCTTCAATTATAATTTGACTTGGAATAGGAAATTGCCCAAAAGAATTACAATTCTGACTTGGAACAGTAATTTTTCTAAAAGAGTTATAATTCTAAGTTGGTATAGTAAATAATTTAAATTTAAATTTTGAAACAGGGAATTCTCTGAAAGATTTATAATTCTGAGTTAGGACAGGGAATAAATAAAAGATATATAAAAAAAGTTCACCTAAAGAAGTACAATTATCCCGACTTGGAAAAAGGAAGTTTCAAAAAGAATTATAATTCTAAGTTCCGACATTGAATTTTACTGAAGAATTATATTTTTTAGTTTGGGACAGGGAATTTCGTAAAAAATTATAATTTTGACTTTGGAACAAGGAGTTTCAGTAAAGAATTATAATTTTATTTGGAGCCGGGAACTTTTGACATGGGACGGAAATATCGTGAGAGAATTTTAAATTTGATTTAGAAGAAGGGGAAATTTTCTTAACGAATTAGGTATATTTCTGAGTTTGGACGGGGAATAAAAAAATGAAATATAAAAAAAATCTTAAAGAGTTATAATTTTGTCTGAGAACATCTTATTTTTTTACATAGAATGGGAAATTTGGGAGAATAATTTAAATTCTGATTGAAAAAAGTTAATTTACAAACGCAATCACCGTTCCAAGTCAGAATTCGTAAGATTTTCTTTGCAAATAAAAATTTTCCAGAATTTCAAATTTCTAAATTTTAGAGAAAAGGAGATACTTTATTTCTGAATTATAATAGAAAATTTTTTAAATAAATATAATTCGGACTTAAAACAGGGAATTTTTAAAAATAAATGTAACTGTGACATGGAACCTCGCTTGGAATAGGGAATTACCGTCAAGAATTATAATTTATACTTTGGGATAGGGAATTTTTGGACATGGAACGGAAATATGGGAAAAAATTAATTCTGATTTAGATGAAGGGAATTAAAAAATCCCTGTTCAAATTCAGAATTATAATTCTTTCACAAAATTCTCTGTTCCAAATCATAATAGTAATTCTTATAACCAAAAATTATCTGATGCTCCAACTCGGAATTATAATTTCATTTCCAAAATTCCTCAAAAAATTTCCAGAAATCCTGAAAATGATCATGAATTAAAAATCACCCTTCGGGTAAACACCATGAGAATATCGTTTTATTTTAACAAGTATTACTTCTAACTCTTTTTGCATACTCAGGCTACTCAAGAATCAGTGGAAAACTTGAAGACTTACAGCAGAATACTAGATGCTTCTATGATAGAGTATCACAAAGAACGATTGAATACTGTAAACGAAATCATGGATAGAATGTGGAAAGTTGTCTACACCGGAAATGATACGTCAACCATCCAAATTCGAACAGATGCAACTGAAGAAACAGATACGTCCAGAAGAACTTACAATTACAAGCTCATTCAGATGAAAAACGGGGTGGAAATGGACATGAAAGGGCGTTGCAGTGCAGGACAAAGGGTAAATTTGTGACTTAATAATCAAGGTGTATACCTAACAGGGACGTAGGGAAAGCCGGAAATTTGGTTGACCGAGAAAAAACCGCGAAATGTTTGGGACAGGGATTTTTCGAGAATGATAATTTTTACTTTTGGACAGCAAATTTTAGTGAAGAATTATAGTTTTGAGTAAATGAAAAAAAATTTCCGCAAATAATTATAATTTTGACTTTGGATCAGGAAATTTTTTAAGAAACATAATTTCTTCCTGGAACAGGTAATTTTTGACATGGAACAGAAAGTTTAGAAAATAGTTTTAATTTTTATTTAGAAGAAAGTAATTTTTAAAAACGCTCTGTCTCAAGTCACAATTCGTCAGGTTTGTTACATACTTTGTTTTTTTTAAATGATTTATTTAACGTCGCGTCTACAGCTAGGTAATTAGCGACAGGTACGATATTTATGCAAGTTACGATTTTTACAAGTTACCCTACTGAAAATTCCTATATAGGTTCCTATATGTTTCACCTGGAGGAAATGACATAGGATCTTATATATAGGATCCTGTATAGAAGCCTATGTAGGTTCCTAAGTCTTCTCCCATGTAAAATCCCATGACTTTCCCCACTTAAAATTCTATGACTTTGCCTTGACAAAATCCTACGTTCATACCTATGAATTATACCCACGCTAAGACGCAGTATTTTGGGGGGTTTTTAAACATTGCCGACTATGCACCCAAAACTTTGAAAACATATTTAATTTAGTCTTAGCGTAGGTATAGTTCATAGGTAGGAACGTAGGATTTTGTGAAGACAACGTCATAGGATTTTGAGTGGTAAATATAATTCTGACTTGAAACATGGAATTTTTGAAAATAAATGTAATGTAACTCGGAATAGGAAATTTCCGTGCAAAATTTTAATTAAGACTTTTCGACAGCAAATTTCCGTAAAGAATTATGTCCTCATGGCTATTTATTATATTTATTGACAAGTCTCTAAGAATGACCCTCTTCGACGAAAAAGGTGTGGATCTCGGGACAGTGAGGGTACGTGGGTTAGCTTTCGCAGATGATAAGGTTGTTGTGGCAGAGTCAAACGATAACTTGCAAAGAATGTTGACCTAACTGAATACAAGCATGAAGAACATGGGCCTCAAAATTAACGTAAATAAAACAAAAATTATGATGTTTGAAGGAAGCAGTGAGAAAGCAATTTTCGTAAAGAATTATAATAGAAACTTTGAAACAAGGAATTTCTTTAAAGAATGATAATTCTCACTTTCGAACAGGGAATTTCCAGAATTAGTGATATTTCACTTTAAAATAGGGGATTTCCGTGAACGAGAATTTTGGAAAATAATTATAATTCTGATTTAGAAAAAGGGAATTAAAACACCAGTTGAAGTTTAGAATTATAATTCTTTTACAGAATTTTCTGTTCCAAATCAGAATTTTAATTCTTATGACCAAACATTATTATCTAATATTCAAAAATTCTCAGTTCCAAATAAAAAAATCTTTTAAAATGTGTAAAAATTTCTTGTAATTTTTAAACTTCGTTTGAAACCATTCAAATATTTTAAATTCTTTCAAATTGACCGGTAAAAATTAACAATTGACCAGAAGAAAATCGGGAATTTAAAATCATCCCTTGGATAGAAGCCCTTATAATGCGATTTTCTAGATATTTTACTGTGTAGATTTTGCATTCAAATACATTGCGTTTCATTAGGTGTTGACTTCTATAATAATCCGAATGGCACTGGCCGAAACGTTATGTGGAGAATGTGACGTGATGGCTTTGGATGAGCCAACGACTAATTTGGATGAGTCCAATTCTAAAAGTTTGGCAGATGCTCTATGCACGTAAGTTTTTATTCAATCAAGATAAAATTTCTGGTTTGAAATGATAATGAATTTGCAGGGATAAATAAATTATTATTTCTACTTTTTTCCAGTATTGCTAATCTACGGTCGCAACAGCAGAAGAGCTTCCAACTAATTGTGATTAGTCACGATGAACCGTTTATAAAGAGACTTTCTCAGGCTAACTCTCACAAGGGATATTTCAGACTTATGAGGGGTCCAGAGTAAGTTAAATTTTTATTTTGCATTCTACCAAAACTATATTAAGGTTGTTCCCAAAATCGGGTCTATGGGAAAAAATATTCAATTGTTTTAAGAATTGAAATTATATTATCAGTCATGTTTTATGAAAGAAAAAATAGTTTTTTTATGAAAAAAATTTAAACTTACAAGAAATAATTATTTTAACAAAATCTTTTGTAATTGAATGTTGTGAAGGTAATTGTCCCAAAAATCAGGTCTCTGGAAAAAAAGTTTTCTATGATTTTAAGAATTGAAATGACATTATCAGTCATGTTTTATGAAAGAAAAAACTATCTTTTTGTGAAAAAAGTTTAAAAATTACAAAAAATAATTATTTTAACAATAGTTTTTGTAATTGAATTTTGTCTTACTGTCGCGTTTTACCAGTCCTCGAAAAATGGTTGAATTTTAATAAATTATTAATTATTTTTTCAGGAAAAACATTCCCTACAACTTTACTGTTTTCAATTTTAAAAATAAGTTAATCGACTGCCAGGGTCATTAGCGACTGCACTATAGGGTTAATTATAAACTGTAGGGCATCTTGTTAAAAATCTTGTTAAAAAAAAAAGAAATTGTTTTAATGAATTCCGCCTTGGCAAAAAATGTACATTCAAAACTGGAAAGTGTAGAGTTCTAGAGAATATTCTTCCTAAGAAAAAAACTCAATTATGAAAATTGAATCATTTTTAAAAATTGGTAAGAAGCGATAGTCAGAAAAAATTTATTTGCAAAAAACATGGTTAAGATACATTTTTTTGTAAGTTTACAAACTTTTCATTAATAATAATAATGTGTGTTTTTTTTTAAATGACATGATCAGTAATATTATTCTGATTATGAAAATCATAGAAAAACTAGTTCAGAGGGTGGCCATTGGGAAAATGGACAGTTAATTTTTTTGTCAGAAAACATTTAAATAATTTTTAGTTCAGGTATATAGTTTTTAAAACTTTAAATTTGTACATTTTTTATTGTTTTTAAGTTTGAAATTGTTCAATTTTCAATAATTTTTGGTCATTTGGAAATTCTGTTTTTAATCATTCAAATAACAAATTGTTTAGTTTTGAGCGTTTGAATTGGAAAGTTGAATGAACAGGAAACATTTTTGAAAACCAGGACAAGACTGGAAAATTTGTTTCTCTTCGAAACCCTCGAAATAAAAATTGTTTACTTTTGATGGCACCTACTTTAGAATTGCAGAATTTTTAATTTTTTTATTCGTATATTAGGTTTATATTTTATAATGATTTGAATGTGTATAATCAGAGAGGTCCAATATTTATTGTTTAATTTTGAAATTGATAAATTATCAATGAAATTTGTTAATTTGGAAATTCTCTTTTGAATACTTTAAATAATAAATTGTTTATTTTTGAAGACTCGGAATTTTATCCAAGTCTTGAGTGGCCACCCTGTTAGACCGAATATTTTAATATTTCAATTTTCAAAACGACTCATTACTTAATGGGAATTATTCAATATGCATTTATTTCTTTTTGTTAAACAGTGGCAGATCTCGTATTGAATGTCGCACCATGAATGGTGTATCTTTGGCGAACCCCTTAGCTACTTTGGATGGATCCTCTGTCGACGAGGATGATCATTATGATGGGGCACCTACTGCTCATGTTAAAATCGAAGCCTTAAATAATTTCTAAAGTTTCTAAGATGACATTATTTTATAATTTGAATTATTTTCCAAAGTTGAGTTAAAGTCTACTTCATGTGATTCCAACTTTTTTTTATACAATAAAGTAGTTTTCCTAATACACCAGTAGTTTTTAATATACTGAATTTAACATGCACCGAATTTTCAAGTGTAATAGTTTAAAATATTTACTAATTAAAACTTTAAAGCATTTGTCCTATACAAAGAAAGTGGTTCGTTGTAAAGTTGTTTTGATGAAACAAGAATTACTGGAGTTATAGCATTTACAAAATTCCAAAAAACAAACGAAAATGAACATTTTAAGCCAAAAAACGCACGATATGAAAACAATTTAAGAGGAGAAAAACGTTGCTTTTGGAACACCCTACTACAGTATTGTCATACTAAATTTTTGAAAAATAAAAAATTCCAATTTTGATCGCACAAAAAAATAATGAAAAATCAAAAATTCCATTTTGCGGTCAAACTATGCAAGATATGAAAAAAGATGGCGAAACCAAAATTGTGCATATAAAAAAGATCTTCAAATTCGTTATTGATCACTTTTTGATAGGATGCGTAGTTTTTGCTTTATTCGTAAAAAATAGGATTAAAAATAGAAAAAGTGAATCTTTGGAACAACGACGCAAGGTACGTAAAAAGATAAATAGACAAAAATGTTGCATTAAAAAAAGATCTACAAACTTGTTAGCAATTACTTTTAAATCTGAATTAGTAAAAATTTTACTAACTCATTTAGTACACTTAATTTTAATTGTTCAATCAGTTATATTACGAAGTTTACTAATTTTAACAGTAAAAATAACGTAACTGGAGATAATCAGTTATGTCGCAACTGCAGTGAATCAATTATAGACTTAGAATAAATTGATAGAGGAACAATTTTTGAATCAAGCTTTTGTTTATACTCCAATATTATTCATAATATTAAAGTGTATTTTGGAATTTTCATTTTTAATAAATGAATAAGAAATTATTACATGTGTGAACCAATTTTAAACTTTAAACAATTTCACATTTAAAAATGGTGTGCAAATAATATATTTGGAACATGACCTCTTAAAATTAACTGATTTCTTCAATTCAACCTTAACTGATCAATCAGTTATATTATTGCAGGTTTATAACTGATTCAATTAGTATTTTTGTTTTACTAATCCCATCATTAAAATTCTACTAATTGTCAGTCACTCAATTTTAGCTACAGCAATTAGTCGAATTTAACTGACAATCAGTTATATTTTACTATTTCAAATTTAGAGATTTTGATAGAATGCGTACTTTTTGTTTTTATCTTATAAAATAAAATACAAAATAAAACAATAAAATGTTTGGACAAACGACAAAAGCTATGAAAAAAATTAATAGACAAAAGTTGTTCACACAAAAAAGAGCTATAAAAATTTGCCATAAATAATTTGTTTAAAGAAGCGCAGTTTTTGTTTCAATCGTAAAAAATAGCATTAAAAATAAAAAAGTTAACTTTCTGGAAAAACCACACAAGAGACGAAAAAAAATTAATAGACAAAAGTTGTTCAACGAAAAATGATCTGCAGATTTGTTATAAACTTTTGTTATAAACATTTTCTTAGGACCACTTTACGCTAGGAGGCGTATTTTTGGTTCAAATCATAAAAAATAACATTAAAAATAAACGAATTAAATATATGGAAAAACTACACAAGTTGCAATAAAATGTTTAATAACAACATTTTTGAATTAAATTTTTAAATTAATAAATAACTTTTTTAAATTATAAAAACAAGACAATGCAAATACGTTTGTTTCAATACCAATGAATATTATGAATTTAAATCATATAAATTTATTGGAATGATAAATTTTTCAGGGTATTTGAGGATAAAATTTAATGACAAATAAGAAACAAATATTAAAGTTATCTTGATAAATAAAATTTGTACTTTATTTTGAAATACCTGACTTAGCAATCCCAGGCTGAGGTACAGAAATAAATATAATATACATTTGATATAATAGTACTGAACCTAATGCAGAAAATAAGTATAAAATTCTAATTTGAAGCCAAACAGCGACAGATAAATAAAATATGGAAATAACTCTGGAAGTAAGTATAGCTTTTGAAAGGTCCTAAGAAAATTTTCGCAACTATTTTCTGACAGGTTTTAATAGGTCATTTCGGTTTTATTTATCGAAAATACTATGAAAAAAAATAGAAAATTCAAATTTTGAGCCAAACGACGTGAGATACGAGAAAAAGTCTTCAGAAGCAATTATAGCTTTTAAAAAGTCCTACAAAATTTGTTTTACTCATTTATTGATAGTACTTTTCATTTTGGTTTTATTTATTGAAAATACTATGTCAAATTCAAAATTTGAACCAAACGAAAAATACGTGAAGAAGCCTTGAAAAGCTTTTAAAAAGCTCTAAACAATTTCTTTCATCCATTTTTCAATAGGACTTGTCGTTTTGATTTTATTTATCGAAAGTACTATGCAGAAAATCGAAAATTTCGAACTAAACGGCGTGAGATAAGGAAAAAAATTTCAACAAGGAATTGTATTTAAATACTTTATTGAAAATCCTGTTTTTTGGTTTGAAATTAATTTTTTTAACTGAAAATCTAACTATTATATTTTTCGTCGAAAATTGATCGCTTTTAGTTCTGAAGTCAAGTGTATTTAGTTGAAAATTCATGTATTTAGTTAAAGATTCGTTCTTTTTGGTAGAAAATTAATCTTCTTGGTTAAAAATTCATTTTTTTGCTTGAAAATTCGACAATTTATTTGCCATTTTTTCTTCCTCCTTGCTCAAAAATCTTTTTTAGTTGAAAATACAACTCATGTTGAATTAAACAGTTTTTGATTAAGAATTAAAATCCTTTTTGCTTGAAATATCAATTATTACTTTTTTGGCGAAGAATCCAATGTTTTGATTGAAAAAGTTATTTCGTTGAGTTTTAAACTATTTTGTTGAAAATTAATTTTTTTAGTTGAAGATTCATTATTTTAATTGAAAATTCATCTCTTTGGTTGAAAAATGAACTACGAGTATACTGTTGAAAATTCCTTTCTTTTTCGATTACAAATTAATTTTTTATACGGAAAATTTAACTAGTCCAGTTGAAACTTGAACTATTTTGTTGAAATTTTTTTTGTGAAGATTAATGGTTTTAACTAAAAATTTAACTATTCAATTTTTGGTTGAAAATTATTCTTTTTTAGTTGAATCTTCGCCTTTTTTGGTAGACATGATTCTACTTGTTTGAAAATTAATCTTTTTGGTTGAAAATTCAATTATTCTAGTTAAGGATTCATAATTGTAGTATAAAATTCATTAGTATGGTTAAAAATTGATCCTTTTTAGTTATACTGAAAATGTTACTATTCCATTTTTGGTTGAAAATTTGTCTTTTTTAGTTGAAAATTCATGTATTTTTTTGAATTTAAAAAAAAATTAGTCTTCTTTGATAAAAATTCATTTTTTTTGGTTAAAAATGCAATTTCTCGGTTGCAAATTAATCTGTTTTGGCGCAAGATTCCACTATTTTGTTGAAAATTCTTCTTTCTTGGTTGAATTCAACTGTTTTTTATTTAAATTTTGGTCATTTTTGGTTTAATTCATAATTTTAGTTGGAAATTTATCTCTTTGGTTGAAATTTTAACTATTTGGTCGAAAATTCGTTTGTTAAAAATGAAAATCATTTTTTTCAATTGAAAATTTAACTATTCCAATTTTGGTTGAAAATTGTTATATTTGATAAAAACTATATCTTTCTTATTTTAAAATTCATCTTTTTAGATGAAAATTAATCTTCTTGGTTTCAAATTCATCCTTTTTGGTTGAAAATTATATTGTTTTTGCTGAGACTTTTTGTTGTTGAATATTCATTATTTTAGTTGAAAATTCAAGTATTTTAATTTAACCATGTAATTTTTTGTTGAAAATTCATATTCTCTGGTTGAATATTCAATTGTTTCGTTAAAAATCGTATTTTTTGGTTGAATTTAACAGTTTCAAAATGTTTTCTTTTTATTGAAAATGAATTTTTTAAACTGAAAAGTTAACGATTCCATTTTTGATTAAAACTTTACAATACAAATTCAGCTATGTAAATTTGTTTAACTATTTGGTTAAAAATTAATTTATTTTGTGGAAAACTGAACTATTTTCTGGGAATTTTAATTATTTTTATGAAATTTCACTAATTTGTCAAAGTCATCTTTTTTATTCACAAAGTAGTTTAACTTTGTATCAAATAGGTGAATTTTCTACCATACTGCTGAATTTTCGAACCGAAAAGATAAATTTCTACAAAACATTTGAATTTTCAACACAATAGATAAGTTTTTTTTTTAACAAAAAAAAAAAGTTTAACTAACAGTATGACAAAAAGATTATAATTAAAAATAAAAGCAGCTGGATTTAAGTAATAAAAAGGAACGATTTTTCAATAAACCATGTAAATCAACTAAGTAGTTTGAACAGTGGCTGCGATGTTGGTCCAAATTTAATTTTACTAATTATTATTTTACGTTTCTTTCGCGTCTAAAGTTTGTTAACTAAATAACTGAATTTTTTAGTCTGAAAGTGATCAATTTTCAACAAAAAATGGATTAGTTAAATATTCATTTAAGAAAATTAATTTCCAATCAAAAAAGGAATTTTCTACAAAGAACTTTAATCTGTACCAGACAGTTGAATTTTCGACCAAAATGTTGAATTTTCAAGCCAAAAAGACGAATTCAACGAAGATAACAATTCAGTTTAACTTTTAACACAATAGTTAAATTTTCAGTTGAAAAAGTTTTTTTTAACCGAAAAAATAAAAGTTGCATAAAAACAAATTATGAATCTTTAACCAAAGGAATGAACTTTCAAGAAAGTAGTTCAACTTTCAAACAAGGACTTGGATTTCCAACCTAAAAGGATGAACTTTTAACGAAAAATGTAATATTTGATGTTTAAAAAAATATTAATTTAAAATAACAAAAAAACAGTTGGATTTACACAACAAAAACGAAGCTGTAACAAAATACTTGAATCTTCAACTAAAACAGATTAATTTTTAACCAAACAGTTTTATTTTCAACCAATAAAATTGATTTACTACGAAAAAGACGAATTTCTAACAAAATACATCAATTTTCAACCAAAATATCTCAATTTTCCATTAAATTGTTGAATTTTCGTAACTAATATTTTCCAACTCTGATCATCTCCTTGTTAGCTCGTTGGAAATCCATTCACGGTGATAAAATGTTTTTAATCCTAAAAATTCATTTAGCTTTCAAGTTTTATTTAGAATTTCAATAGATTAGTTTGAAATCGGTGAAGTAAAATTTTTTACATTTTTAATTGGAAATAAAAGATTTAAAAATAAGATTTGAGACACAAAAGAGTCCTGAGTTTGCATTGTAAAATTTTTGATTTGCATTTGCTTGAAATTCACTAAATAGGCTTAGCTATAAAGTATATGTTTACGTTTCCTAAGTGAATATGTAATTTATAGGTAAGTCGATCTCTAGTAAATTTCAAGCAAATGCAAGTTAAAATATAATTTCAAACTCTAGACCCGTTTTTTCCGTTCCTCATGTTCCTTTGCTTCATAACTTCCAAATCTTCGAAAACAGGCTATTATTTCTACGTTTGAACTTGAGTATTGGTTATTATCAAACGACGAAATTACCAAAATTCGAAAATAAATCATATGGAACTTATAATTAATTAATTAATTATTATAAATCGTAGTTTAAATTGTGATTTCATTTAATATTTCAAAACAATCAGTTGAAGAGTTCTGCGCATGCTCTTTCGAACTGTAAACCACACCCGCGAACCGGCGAAACCGACAAAGCCGGCGAAAGAGGAAGAACCTAACCCAAAAAACACACGTGGTATACTGTGGTATACGCAATAATTATTGAAGTATTGAGGGCATTGCCAGCAAAGGAAGAAGAAAATGTCTAGGTTGAAAAGACTAACTATTCGTGGAATACGGAATTTCAATAGTGAAATTGAAACCGATGATATAATATTTTCACGGCCGATGACATTAATCCTGGGACCTAATGGTACAGGAAAAACAACTATTATTGAAGTCCTAAAAAATGCTATAAGTGGTGATTTTCCTCCTGGTTCTGACGGTGGAAAATATTTTGTTCATGACCCTAAACTAGAGAATGAAACAACGGTAAGTTTGATATTAAATTCACTTTGAGGCCGCAAATTCTTATTTGTCTGAAATTTGGAAACACGCAGCCTTTGTTAGGGTCCGTAAATTTAGACTCCCCCCCCCCCCCCCCCCACTATCAAGTAAAAAAAGAGAACCTCATAATTTTCGTGAATTTAGGGATCATCCAGAAAATAACGTATTATGAATTAACAATGTAGGGATCGAAATACATAGATTTTGAACCAAATGATTGAATTTTCAACCATGAATTGAATATTAATTTTGTACCGAAAATACGAATTTGCAACGATTTACTTAAATTTTCAACCAAATAGTTGAATTTTTTAAACAAAAATGATACATTTTTAACCAAAAATAGAATAGTTAATTATCATTTAAAAAATGCATTTTAATACAAGAAAACGATGTTTCAACAAAAAAAGATTTTTCAGTTAATACAGAAAAAAAATTTCATCCAGAATTTTGAATTTTCAAGTCAAAAAAGCGAGCTTTCTAAAAAAAAAATAATTTTCAACCAACTAATT
>CAKNWU010092640.1:0-10363 GCA_932072015.1 Andricus quercustozae | reverse complement strand
AAATAAATGTATATATTTATTTCCTAATTTCTGACTTATTGCAGATACAATATCCGCGATGTCCAAAGTTATAATATGTGATACCGTCAGTACAATTTTCCTTAAAACTTGAGAATAAATCACGAAATAAATAATAAGTTTGTGAACTAGATGAAAGAATAAAAAACATAAATTTGAGATTAGGAAGCCAGGGACTCATTTCTTTCTTTCCTTTCTTTCCGGGTAGGAGCTGTACCATATTTGAGGGACAAGGGTTTCCCTTTACTTTCGCGCAAATTCTCGCCATAAATCGGTGCACCTGTCGCATCGAGCCTATATTACTATAGAAAGTACGTCTAGTATACCAAAATTTTTTCCGTGTAAGAGTCTCGAAAAAGTTCTCCAATTCCTTGGCAGAAGTCTTAGTGGGGATATAATCGTAAGTAGCGATAAGAATCAATGTGTTTACGTCAAAAATTATCTTAACGGCTTCAACGTTAAATGTTGAGACGTTGTAGATTTTCTGCAACTCACAAATTCAATTTCACGTAAATTACCTCAAATAAAAAACTCTCGTGTTTACGCGGAGAGTAAAAATTTCGGCACTCCTCTCTTTTGTTATAATTTTAATTTATTATATTTTATGTCTTATTTTATTATTTTGCTACTCTGTTGAATACATGTGTAATTTTAAGAATTTAGGGCGGTTTTAATTTTTGTTTTTCTTAAATTTCTTAATCCCGCGGTCTCGAGTGAGAGCCATGCAGATATCCAACACATACGCCAACGATCGATTGGATCCACCACCACCTTCACCTTCATCAGATCTTGGCATCTCCGCTCCCCGCATACGTTTCTGGATTTTCTTTTTATCGAATATCCTTCTGACACCCAAGGTAGAATAGGTGATTCTTCCAATAATGATAGAATGGATTAGTTTTTGAAACGACTACCATTCTGACATCCAAGGTAGAACAGAAAATTCTGCCAATAAGGATAGTATGGATAGTTGCTTTTGGTCGTGTGAGATCCAAGGCACGTCCCTGGTTAGGATTGACCTCGCCTAAAATTATTATCTCAATATACGTTTCTGTTTTGAACAGGGATTTCTTAGCTTTTTATGCCTTTTTATGCCACATCTGCAGTTAGAAGCATGGGCTTCTCGTTCTCCACCCCGATACCAGGATACAGACAGTCCTGAAAGCATGAATGGGACGATTCTTGCCTCTCACTTCCCCTTGTACGAAGGAGTTCAAAATCTCTCTTACCCTCAACGGCGTGGGCGGCTGATAAGGACTAGCGAAGAGAAGACAAGACGATAGGATGGACGAATCGGAAGCGGACCTCATCGGCGTCTGTGCATTTGAGTAGTAGACACGAGGTTCTGCTGATATTCGCCAGAACATTTAAGGTAGGACCCGTTTCATTTTAATGGTTTAGCAAAGCCTTTCCCTTTCTTTCTATATTGCTGCTGCCTTTTGGGTGTTAAAAATCCCACTCATTGGCTAAATCATTATTTTTTTTACTTTAATTTTATTGTTTCTATTCTGAATGATATTTTTAAGTGTACAATCACGATAGTCTGGAGTGCCAAAATGCCAAAAATTACTTGTTGTCATAATATTGTCGATGCGGTGATATTTTCTTTATAATGATTCAAACTCGTAAAGACCCCTTCTGATGACCCTTTGGCAATCTTTGCGGTCCTTTGAGATTCCCCTTTCTTTTTCGACCTTTTGCGACTCTTTGAATTAGCCCCTAATTTTGAGATCCCTTTGTGATGACCTTTTATGTAATATTTGCTACCCGCTTGCATTATTTATATAATTTTTAGACACTATAAAACCTTTGTTGTAATTTGCGACCCATTTTGCAATACCCTTTTATTATCGAACAATTCAATTTGCGTACCTCGACCCTTATACCCTAAATGATGATATTTTATAATGTCAAGTTTTCCACCCTTATCGATCAATTTAATTTGTGTACCTCGACCATTATACCCTAAACTGTGATATATTTTATAATGTTAGTCCCACATTGTTTGATTTAATTAGCAGTTTCAGTTATTACCTTCGTCTGCCAAATTTTGTTGAGTTTTTAATGATTATTTTGTAACTAATTTGGAGAACCATTTCGCTTACTTAATTTTGAGAACCCCTTTCGTATTTGTCCTTAGAAACCGCTTTTTTCGTTTACCTTTGAGGAACCCTTTTATATCTACCTTTGAGAACCCTTTCACTTACCTAATTTTGAGAACCCCTTTTGAATTTGTCTATAGAAACACATTTTACAACTATTATCGAGAATCCCTTTTGAATTTGTCTTTAGGAACCCCCTTTTTGCGTTTACCCCTGAAAAGCCCTTTTCATCTACTTTCGAACCTTTTTGTTTTACTTTTGAAACCTCTTTCATAATCTCGAGAACCCCCTTTCACCTGTCATATTGCTACATGCGGGTTTTTAATATTTTCTGCATTCTATTGTGCTATTAAATTGATATACTTTACAGTTCCGGATTGCGAACCCGTTTAATTATTTTTCAAACAGACACCCCCTTACTTACTTGTTGAATGAGACCCCTTATACGTGTCGCGTTATGATGTACCTGCTTATGATCTTTGTAGATTTCTACCAGTTGTTAAGTGTAAATTAGAATCCCAAATTGTGAACGCCTTTGCTAATCGGCTGAATTAGTACCCTCTTGTTCGTTATTTTCTATGTTTTTCTTGCGACCTTTTAATACCGGTTTCTCTGTATCGCTATCTCAAAACTCAGTTTTTATTAATTTCATTACGTTGTCGTATATTTCTTATATTTGACCCTTCGAAATAATTTAATTGCGATCCCTCCTCGAAACTTTTACTTATGTTGTGAGTTTAACTTATTTATTGCGATTTATTATTTTTGAGATCCCTGTGCCTATATTCGGAGTAATTGTTAAATTCGGATTTGTTTTTATTTTTTTATTTTATCTCCTTTGATATATCTTTTGTTGAATTTTTCCGAACTTTTGAATAAATTCTTTTTAACTGTTTTGATTAAAATGTGAGCTTTTGTAATTGCGTCCCCCCCCCACCCCTTCCATTTTTATGTTCAGGCTGAGCTAGTAGTTTTGTTGACCCTTATTTTGACTCTTCAATTTTGTTTTATCCCTGACTTATTTTGTATATCTTATTATCTTTTTATTTTATTTTGAATAATCTTTTTGGTTTATCTGTTTTGACGGAGATTTTGTAAGGTTCCCTCTTATCTTTCGGTCCTGAACGTTCAACGTTCAGTGAATTTCCCTCTCTCGCTTTTAGTATGTAGATTCTTGGTACCTGTATCCTTTTACACTCGCCTCGGTTGAATTGATTTACCTTTGCCCCACGAAAAGACTGGCGCCCAAAAATCTATGTTATATTTATTGTCTAAATGGTTGGCTTAAAGATTTATCTTAAAATGATCCATTCTATTTAGCTTGATTTATTGTGATTAGGGTGCCTTGTGTACTATTTAGAGATACTACAAAGTTTTATCTTCGATTATAAAAAGTAGCGTCACAATGTATTAACACTTTTTTTGAAATGTTTACTGTTCGTGATTCTCATATGATATGGACCACGTGTTTTAAAAATTCAAAGTATTGGAATTTTTAGTGCGCTTGGTTTTAAGAATGACAATTTTACAAGTTAACAATAATACTAGAACTATATTTCACTTTGTTAAATAGAGACAATTATATCATCTTGGTAAATAGTTATCTCGGATCGCGACAAGATTTGAAGATTTTTAAATTATAGGTATGAGAGCAAATGTGTGCCAATCGCTCGTGCCAAGTGAAGAGTAATTGCGATTGCATATGAATTTGTCTAACCATATTCAGCAAAAATCCTTGGTACAGGGACCAACTATCCGCAACCCGAGGACGCGCCCAGTGGACAGGTCAAAAGCACCAGCCGGATTGTTGATAGTATGAGACTGTTATGAAGAGTCAGTGACAAGCCTACATGAGGCAGGCCTCTCCAAGACAAGGCTTGTCCGGGAATCCCTAACCTAAAAAGCAAGACCCCTCAGGACATGTCTGCCCAAAGGGTTCGGGTCATATTACGCATTACTTTCGAAAGTATAGATTGGGTTAAGGCTATATCGGGCAAGCATCCCTAGGGCCTCACTCGCCACAATGAAAATCGATATGTAGCAGCCTGGCAAAAGTGGATAGGTTTTCTCACAGAGTGGCAAATTCTGACAACACTTTCCACGGTGAAAAACGATAATTAGCAGCCTGGCAAAAGTGGACAGGTTTTTCCACAGGGTGGAAAATTTCGGACATCACTTTCCAAAGTGAAAAACGATATGTACCAGCTTGGAAAAAGTAGACAGGACTTCCCACAAGTTTTATTTAATTTCAAAATTGCCGGATGTGGATTGGATTGTGAATGTTTGCAAGTCAGTGAAAAATACCAAAGTTAGGTAAAAATCATAATTCATCAATAGTCAGTTTCTTTTCTCCCCTGGTCACAATTTTCACAATGGTTATAAATTTATTAAACTGTTCTTAATTGTATACCATTTGTGGCTTTTTAATTCACGCGCATGCATTTCGCTTCTCTCTCTGCTTTCACACTGAACTCGCAAGCTTTGAACCTTTCATAATTTTGAAGAAAGCATACGTCACATCTCATAATCGTAGCAACTAGTAGTCATAATCGAAAATGTTAGTGGGCAAAGAAGTTTATTTATCTCATTGAGATATTGAAATCTTAATTTAAATATATAGAAAAAAATATTGCGGCTGTGCCTCCTGCAATGGCCAATTAATCTTAACTTATAAGCCCTTAGCGTTATTTATAGGCAGAAGACACACTTGTACAATAGGTCTATCATGAGTACGTTTCGCAGTTTTAATTGTGATTGATTTTATTAAATTATCTTGGCCAGGGTGACAAGCAGTCACGCAACATACAGACCGTTTGCAAGGAGGAGTATCCTTTTCTCGTAAGAGAACCGCATCTCCCAGACGAATGTTCGAAGTAGGTTTCCGCCACTTTTATCTGTTTTGCAAGCCCTGCAAATATTCTAGGACCAACTTTGCCACAGGATATCATTCAAGCGTGAGATTAAATGCCGGAGTTAAATAGTGACGCGATCCGAGAAAAGGGACCTACTAGGCAAAAAATATATTTTCGGATTATGATGGATTCTATAAGTTCTCCAACTGATCTTTCTAGTTGTGCACTCAGAAATTTTTTATCTGCATTATTTCGCAAGATATAAATTATTGAAAAAGAGTCTTTTAATGCGCGCCTCATGCTTGCGATTTCTTTACTCGCTCGCCCTGTAAAATTTCAGTCTTGCCTAGTAGGTCCCTTTTCTCGGATCGCGTCATATATGTTAACTTTTCTGATCATCTGAACTAGCTGATGAGGGCCGAGAATTAATGCTTGCCTATATTTGACAAAAAAGTATAGAAAATTCTCCTATCGTAAGTTTATGATCACCAATTATGAAACGTAAGTGGTGCTTTCTGCTTTTAACGCGCACTTCCCATAGAACTCCAAAATGAGGCGCCGCAGCAAGGTTAAAATGCCATTTTTATTTTATTCAGAAAAAAAGTTTTAGGTTTTGTGGCCTCTACCTATACCCATTTGAACTAATATGGGACCTGCATAATCAAGGCCTGTATGTTCAAAAGGTCGTGGCCCAGCAACCCCGGCTGAAGGGAGTCGTCCCATCATTTGAGTAGGAACTTTTTACTTTGCGCGAACATACAGAATGCATTTGTTTACAATACTTCGAGCTGTATTATGCGCTTTTAGAATACAATCATTTTTTCTGAAAAAATGTAGAGTCAATTGTGGATCTCCATGCAAGGTTCACTGATGAGCTTGCTCTATTATTAAATCCGTGCCTCGAGTTTTAGGCAAAATGATGGGATGTTTGGCATCGTAGGAGGAAGGAGCATTTTCTAGGCGACCTTTCACACGAAGCAGTCCTGGAATCTCTAGGAAAGGACAGAGACTTCACTGTTAGAAATATCTGGTTGAATTTTCAACCACATGTGGTTGAAGTTTTATACAATTACTGTGGTTGAAAATTCAACCACTTGTAAATGAAATATCAACCACACATGTAATTGAAATTTCAACCATGCAGTTGAAATTTCAACCACATGTAATTGAAATTTCATTAACGAGAAAAATTTTTTTTCGGCACAATTAGTGAATTTCAAGGCAATTATAATTTTTCAAAAATCTTAAAGAAAACCCATGAAGATTCCTGAAAAATACTGTGCTTTGAAATTCACTAACTGTACCGAAAGAATTCTGATAAGGAATCAGTGGGTTATTTCGTACGTTTGTGTCGTGTCATCCATGAGATTAACAAAGTGCATATAATATTCAGGAAAATAAGCAGCATTAAAGAAGAAAAACAAAAGCTCTGTTGGAGTTATATTAACATAATGAGTTGCGCGCCCAATCAAACTTTTCAACACTTGTTTTTGTAAACATAACCTGAAAAAATATACAGCAGTTAGTACCAATAGTCTCAATGAAATTTTCCCATCATGATAATATTAATCCAACGTACCTTTTGTTTTCTTCTTTTCCTGAATATTATACCTCCTTTATTAATACAAACGTACGAAATATCTCCTCGTGGGACTTTGTCTCGTTGGGGTCTGGCCTGGACAGAAGTATGAGGGCGCATTGTGTATGCGCAAACGTCTTATTGAATTTTCAACTACATTTGGTTGAATTTTATTTCAACTCCGTGGATGAACGAGATTTCAACCACAAAAGTGGTTGAAAAGTGGTTGAATTTTCAACATATTTCTAACAGTGCTCTTAATGGATTCGAATGTTTACCTGAAGTTTTATTTTGAAGTAAACTGATTTCGGTCGCAAAATGTCATTTTTGTATATATGTAAAGCAAAGAATGATCGCTCAATGCAACATATCGTCAGAGAAAAATGATTCTTTTGGCTCAATTGATCATTTAGACATACCACTTTTTCCAGGCTGCTAATTATCGTTTCTTACTGTGGAAAGTGATGTCCGAATTTACAGCACTGTGGGAAGCCCTGCCCACTTTTTGACAGGCTGGTACAAATCGTTCTTCACTGTGGACAGTTATGTCCGAATTTTTCACCTTGTGGGATGTCCTGCTTACGTTTATAATGCAGCTACATATCCTTTTTTACTGTGGAAAGTAATGCCCGAATTTTCCACCCGGAGGGAAGACCTGCCCACTTTTGCCGGGCTGGTACATATCGTTTTTCCCAGTGGGGAGCGATTTCCGAATTTACCGTCCTGGGGGAAGACCTATACAGTTTTGCCAGGCTGGTACATATCGTTTTTTACTTTGGACAGTGATGTCTGTATTTGTAAACCTTAATTAACATTATAATTTCACAAAAAGAGCTGGTTGAAGTTAAGTATATTGGTTGATTTGCTTCAAAAATAGTTTCGTAAATGGTTTTTATACAATTGTTATGATATTCCTGATTTTCTAGGACAAATTTCTGGTCATCGGACGATAAAGCGATGTATGGTTCCTTAGGTAATATATATGCAGCCCCAGTTATATTTCCAAATTATTTTTAGTAAACTAGATACGGATGTATTTCGTATAATTGATAAACGACTCTTTCTAAAACAGGGATATCAATGGACATTATTAACCTTTTAGAATGGTAACCAATGTCAGCTTTGCCAACCATGTGTAAATCTTCGGCTTTGATGTGTGTACTATGGAGTGAAAAATTATATTCGCCTACTTTACTATGTGTTTCTGCTATAATTTCCTCTAATTGGTTGTTAGTTATTAGCACTGGGTGCCTTTTCTTTTCTCGGGCGTTTATTATAATATTTGTGAATTGCAGAAGAGTGTCGAGTGAGTGGTCGAGTTTTGCTTCCACATGCGAGGTCCATTGCCATACATAATTAACGTATAATAGGTCGTTCATGTTTTTCTCTTGTGTGTGCATATTTTTCATCATTCTCTCAAGCAATGATAACATTAGCTGTAATTCAGTAGTTCTCACATGTAATTCTTTATGTTTGTCTTGAATTTCGGCGTTAACTATACGAGTGTATTTTCTTAGTATTCGACCTAAATTGGTTTTTTTATCTTGTAGTTAATCGACTATGTTCATATAGTCTTCTCCATCTTCCGAAATTAAACGTCCGACTACTGGTATTAAAATGGATCCTATGAATACAAAATTGGCACTCGCCTTTTTTTTGGTCCTGGGTTGATTATTAGTTTCCGGCTTGTAGTATTGTATTTCGGATAGTGTCCTATTTACATTTCTGTTTTCAGCTTTAATTCTGTAGAGATTGGTTATCAGAGGGTCTAATTTCACTTCGTCTCGGTAAAGCTCTTTGATTGATTTTGCATGCAATTTTCGTAGTTGTGATTGATTTCAGGTTCGTGATGAAAGGACTGCTGATTTTTTGACCTGCTTGCAGGGTCTGCTTGTCAAGTTTCAACGCCCTGTTACCCTGCAAAACCAGATAGAGAGGGACCATCGTAATCTAAGGCTGATCTTCAAAGGTCTATTCGCCGCTTGAGTTTTCTGATTATAATCAGCTAACGCTGCATACCGAGGAAGTGGAAAGAACGTCTAATTTAGATAAAAAAAGAGTGGTCGCCTCCTAGTTTGGAATATTCATTCTTCCCTGAATTGGATTATGCCAAAAACACTCAACTTTCTCGTGGAACTCGTAAAAACACCGGTGGCACCACATCGAGCGATGCCAACTCCGCTCTTGTATCCTTGGTGAGTGCGCTGCTAAATTTGCTGGATAAACTGGGCGCCAAGTCCTCCTCACATGCTAAGCCTAATTCGGGAAATGGTAATCAAGCTACAGATAATATTAATAAATCCAGTCCCAACACAAATAAGGGCGAGAATCATAGTGAGAAGTGCTTGGCGCAGGCCTCAACTAAGCCTGACATGACAAGATGGAGTACATCTATAAAAAAGAGGATCCAACTAAAGGCTGAACCACCCTGCTTCAATTGTGTTGGGGTTGATCGCGGTTGGAGAAAATGTGAAACCCGATGGTCATAATTGTGGCAAGCATGGCCAAGTTAAGCAGACTTGTGATTCCGCTCATTGTCAGGGAAAACACGAAAGGAGGGCCGTCTCAGGGTCGACGCCATTTCTATTATTATCCAAGGATAGACCCTAATTTCTGTCATTAGTGATATATCTGACTCAGTCCCTTCAAATTCGACTATTCAACCTGAATTGACTCAGAAATTATTTTTTAAAGCAAAACATGAATTGACTCAGAACTTACCTTCTGAAACTCAACCTGAATTGACTCGGAAATTACTATCTAAACATAAACCTGAATTGTCTCAGAAGTTAACTTCTGAAATTTAACCTGAACTGAATTTAAATCACTCAGCCTCAACTTATGAAGCGCGGAGGGAGACCTCCCCACCTTCAGTCGCTCACTTGAATTCGGGAACGCATGTTCCCACTTGCTCTTCAAAATGGCTCTCTCGTTCTAAATCCTATCCATCTTTAAGTGCTGGACTTACCAAACTCTCAGATGTTCAGCGGACGAAGGGGCAACTTAATCAAAATTCTTCTTAAACTACAACTGAGTTTTTATTAGGGATTGGTAGCACCGCGCGACCTTTTATCGATATTGATGTAGGGGGTACTAAAATCTATTCATTGGTAGATACGGGTTCATGAGAACTTATCTAGGATCAATAGGATTGCAGACACTCGGTTCTGGTGGTTATGGGATCGATCACTCAAAGGAAGGTGCTGTCATGATGGCTGGCGTTACCATTGGAGCTGTCATTGGCAAGGCGTGTCTACCGGCCAGCTTTTTAGGAACCACTCATTCAATTAATGTTAAAATTATACCTGGGCTAACTGATACTTGCGTACTACACCGATAGAACATACTTACTTTTCTCGTATGATCTCATCTCACGCTACGTTAGTATGAATTATTTCATACTTTGACATCACACATTCATACTAATTTAGTGTAGAGGTAGCGCTATACAAAATACGTATAATACCATGCATTTCAAGTCCAAACTACTGTGGCTAGTGATGTCCCAATTTCCACCCTGTGGGAAGTCCGGCCTACTTTTACAAGGCAGCTAGATAACGTTCATCACTGTGAGGGATAATATCCGAATTTTCCGCCCTGTGGGAAGTTCAGCCTACTATTACAATGTAGATGGATGTCTCTTTTCACTGTGTAGAGTGATGTCCGCATTTGCCACCCTGCGGGAAGTCCGGGTTACTTTTGCAAGGCTGCTACGTATCGTTTTTCACTGTGAAGGATAATATCCGAATTTTCCACGCTGTGGGAAGTTTGGCCTACTTTTATAAGGCTGCTACATGAAGCTTTCACTGTGG